>WAAG01070972.1:36816-141688 GCA_013390105.1 Tichodroma muraria | reverse complement strand
GAAAACCCTGTTCCTGAAAAACCTGCAGGAATTATCAATACCTTACTGAGAGACCTGGTGGCTTGCACACACTCACAAAAGAAAGGAGATGCAGATGTTTTCAGTGGAAGGGGAGCATGTTCAGCCTGTCTTCCAGCTGCTTTGGGTGTTTGTTGGACCTGTTGCTTATAAAGCTGATCTCTAGGTTGTCAGTATTTACAGATTAATCTGATGAGTGCTCTCTTGTCAGGCATCCCTTGGTGCCACTGGTACTTTGTTCACTACTGAGGGAACATTGAGGGAATGTGTGGAGGGCTAAGGAGTGGGAATAGGCTTCTCCATATTCCAGCCTGCATTTGTAAGCCTTGACATCTGATCTTGTTGCTCAAATATACCTCCCCTCATGCTCTTCATTAGAACCCTTGATATATTTGAGGTAATATACCTCAAATATATCAAGGGTTCTAATGAAGAGCATGAGGGCAGCATTTGAACTGTACAGAGTGCTCTTGCCTGGAGTTGTGTCAACACTTATGCTGTTTTAAAATCTTTCTACTCCTCAAATGGAAAGCTTCCATAGAATATAGGCACCTTGGTTTCTGTTTCTAGCATGGTTGTAACATGCATGGTTTAGGCAGTTGGATCTATTCCCTCAGCAAGAGCTGCTGAAATCTTGCTGGTTTCTGGTGAGTGACTGAGCTCACACATACACTTCTGAGATACTTCTGTTTCCAGTAGGGCAGTCAGAAGGGACTGCAGGACAAGCATGGGTTCACCATAGTGCAGTGCTGTACCTGCCGAGCTAAATCCTGCAGGAGACACTCCAGGCTTCTCCTTCTCCCCTGTGTACACTTTGTTTGGTCTGTGTTCCCAGGGACTTAAGAAATTACACTGACCCTCCTGTCTCCTTAGGGTTTCTTCAACCTCACCATCATCCGTAGTGATGCACACTGATGAAACAGATTGAGCTGATGAGTTTTTTACCTTGTTCTGTAGCAAAACATGTTATTAACTGCCCTGCTGCTTTGATTGCAGGAACTTGCTAGAACAGCAGGTTACACAGACTTTGCAGACCAGCTCTGTTGCCGGAGCCTCCAGCCTGTGTGAAATTAGCCTTGTTCTGGAATACGTTTTCCCTGTGCTGAAATGTGTACAAGGTGTCCTGATGCCCATTTGTGTGTTTCTCCCGCCCATCACCAAACGGGATGAGCACCAGCGTTGATTAGTCTCCCCGCCCAAGAAGTTCTGAGATAGCCAGCTAAATGGGTGTTAATTGCATCTGCAAGTGTGAAGCTCCTGGCGAAACTGAAGGGTCTCTGCCAGAGCAGCTTCTTTAGCACTGAGAGGTGTCAGACTTGTGACCCCCAACCCTGTGTCTTTCCTGCGGCGCTTCACAAAACCGCAGTTTACAACCACCTTTTAGCAATTCATCTCTGCAACTTCTTGCAACTCATCTGGGCTGCTTTTCCATGCTCCCAGTCCTAAACTGGCAGAACTTTGTTCACAGTGGGCAGTTAAGCATTAGCACCTTTCAAACACTCCATGCCATGAAGTAGCCATGGAATAGCGAAGAAAGCTCTGACTTGTGGATGAACTGATAATGACTTATATGGGAAGAGATTTTCAGCCACATTCTTAACCATTTTTAGTCACAGGCCATATTTTCCCCTCTGCCAGTGTCTGCTGTCTCACCTCTGGAGGATGGTGCTGCAGAGATATGATTGCTCTAGCCAGGAGAATACTTGGGGAATTGCAGAAGGGTTTTTTCCAGTAGCCTCTAAAAAACCAAAAGTGCTCTTCCCTGCTGAGTAGGGAGCAGGCTCCTTTGATGTTCCAGATGAGTTATGGGAATGGTGTCTTGTTCTGTTTTACAAGAGTCTGTTTGGTGGTGCAAGGGGTGTGTTGCCAGCAAAGTTCAGCTAGGACTTGTGACATGGGTCAGAGCAACACCTCATTAAGAGGCTGCTTGTTTGTGACAGAAGTGAACAGCAAGCTCCAGGAACTCCAGTTACTCCTCATTAGAGGTGAGGGGAAAGTCTAGGATGGACCATAAGTACTGACAGCATGCACAACTCCTCTGGGAGTTTCTGATGCGGTGAAGTCTGTCTCCAAAGCCTTGGAGGGTGTGCTTTTCTGAAAGGAGCATGTTTTCCTAGCCTCTTACCTTTCTGAATACACTTTCCAGATTTTACATATTGCTTTTCATATGGAACTGCTCCTCCTTTTGATAAAGAGGAGAGAGCTGAGGGAACTGACATGCCCACATCTTTCTACCCTTCTCTCCTCCCTTCCTTGATCTTGATCCCTGATCCCCCCCAGCACCCTCTGTGCACACACCATCCCTCCTCTCCTCCTCACCAGGAGGAGTGTGAGCTGAGTGCACCAGACACCAGGCCAGGTACCAGTCTTATTTGTGTTCGTGCAGATACACCAGACAGCAAGGGCAAGTGGTGCAGGCTGATTCTTATACCCTGGAGCAGTCTTGCATTTTTGGAATACTTAATACTTTAAAAGTTTACAATCCTACTTGCAGGTGAAGTGTCCGCTGTCAATTATTAACCCGCATGGCCAGTACAGTGTTACTTGCTCCCTGGTGAGGAGCTGCTCGGCTTCCTCTTTCTGAAAGAGATGGTGTGGAGGAAATGCCACTGGGTTCATCTGCAGGGATTTCCTTTCTTGTTGGCTTGTCTTTCAGAACCAACACTGCCCAGAAGTCCAAGAACGGTATGCGCTCCAGCCTACCCTGTACTTAGGGGGTTTGCCGTGGAATTTCTGTTCCGCTGCTGTCCGTGCCCTCTGAAGTGCCTGTGTGCACCACCCACAGAGACAGATGGCCTCCCTAAGCTGCTGAACAAATTTTGTGGCCGTGAAGGTACTTTTATCTTCAAATGCTGCAAAGATCCACCCCGTCAACCTTTGACGTCTGTTTCTTGTGGTGAATGATGCAATGCAAATATTCTGCAAAGAGCTGAGCTGTGTGCCCTTTGGGGGAAGAGGCTCACGTTTTGGTAAGAAGACAAGGAATTGTGAATTTACAGTTTTCGTATAGCACAACAAGTAAAGTCCGATAAATATGGAAGCTAATTCCTGACTCTACCCTGAGGAAGTAAGGAAAAGTTAATAAGGAGCTGTGTGGTAATAGAATTTTTAAATTTTTTTTTTATTTATTAATGACTAAAATCCAGGTCAATATTTTCACTTATGACTTGATTGCCCCTCCAGTACATGCTTAAATGAATTTCAGAGCTTAAATTTCTTTTGTTCAGTGTGGGTCAAGTGGGGACATCAGCTGACAGCGTGGGGAGAGCTATTCCCTGGCTGACAGGAAAACAGATTCCTGGCACAGCAGTAAGGACCTTGGCTGTGGTTTGGAGCTTCAGGCTGCTGACTCTGGCTTGCATTCCTCTAGTCCTGGTAGAGGGTTATCTGCATCCTTGCTGGGGCTGGATTTTTCCTCAGCTCAGAATTGCAGGTCATGTCCCTGTGGCCCCAGTGTTGTTTGTAGGGTTGCTGAGTGCTGGTTATAAAATCAGGTGTCTCTTGCTTGTGCAAAGCTTGCTGAGGATGCTGTGCAGGGAGGACTGGGCTGTAGTTTGAGAGCTGATACCTCTCTGTGTGCAAAGGTCTGCTAGTGGCTGACATGGACGCTGCCTCTTCAGGCCTGTCTGTGTAGGCTTGCAGGAGAACAACATTCCCAGGTATTTTGAGAGGGATCCTGGTACAAGTTAAAGCTGCTCTATTGACTCAAAAGACAACCTCATTCAAAGTCTTGCCGCATTAATCCCATCCCCACCTGGGGGTCAAATAAGAGATGGTCTTCTTTCCAGAGAGGGCATCTGACCAGGCAGCTGTAGGATCAAGAGCTGAATGCTGATGTTTCATAGCTGCAGCATCTAAGTGTAAAGTCCTATTACAGCACTGGAGTTTTGCTGCCAGTGGAAGCTTTGAACACTTGGAATTAAAGCTGTACTTAGCTTTGACTTAAAAGAAACACCCTAAATCAGCAGCTAACCCCTTCTCCCACCCTCAAAAGAACTACTAACAAAAAGCCCCACCCTTAGTTACTTCATAGCTATTAATGTAGCTTGAAGAATTCCTTGGCTAAAGACTGGCCTTATTTGAAGCATGAACAGGCTTTAAATTATCTCATGTAAATGCAGGCTCTTATAAACTTCTTGCCATACCTCCAAGTTCCTGCATATACTTTTTTTCATTTGAGGCTCAGACTAATCAGAAACATAACATGCATGTATGCTGGGAAGAAAAAACACATTGCTGTTGTGCATTATGCTGCTTCCAGGAACTGGAAATGGTAATCCAGGGTCCTGTATGTTGCTGACTTCTGCAGGGTTCCCGAGTGCTTGAGCTGGACACAGGCTTGAGCTGGAAGCTGACAGGTGCCCTGTAGCTCAGGGCTTGGGGGTGTCTGGTATTTCATCCCTTGTGTCTGCACTTAAGTGCCTGTCTCAACTCACCCTTGCATGTAGGGTGAGCTTATGATCCTGCTCCTAACTCCTGTGTTCAGAAGGTAAAGCATACCTTGGTATTGTTCTGTCCCCCTGACTTGTTTGAAACTCCCTAAATCCGAAATACAACCTCAAGTGTGTAGAAACTTTTGAAGGAGGTTACACCTCCCTCAGAAATACTCGATACACCCCTCAATTACATAAATGTTTGATCATAGTTCCGCATCACTTCTTAAGCTAATGCTGCTGCAAAAAAAAATCCTGTCAGCAGCCTGATCCTTCCTCACCCCTCCCAAAGAAATATTGTCTAGTTGTACAGCAGTGCAGTGGTGGAATTGAGGAGCTGGTAATTTATATCTCTATTATCCATGTAGCTTTGCAGTTTGTGTATGTATTTTTCTACCTGGATTATTTTGTTCAGCTTAATTTCTGCAGTCTTCTTACCTACCCTTGTGGTGTTTAATGGTTACAGAGGCTTGTGGTGGCAGAGGAAAGGTTTGGTGGAGCTGAGGGAAAGATGCAGGATAGAATTCTCTCATGGCTACAGACTGATACTCAACTTGCCATTGACTGGGACCTCCACATCCCTTCCTGTGGCACTGCTTTCCAGCATCTCATTCCCCAGTCTGTCTGTACATCCAGAACTGCCCCATCCCACATGCAGAATCTGTCACTTTCCCTTGTTGAACTTCACATGGTTGGTAATTGCCCAGCCCTGTAATTTGTCCAGGTCTCTCTGCATGGCCACCCTGCCTTCAAGGGCATCAGCTGTTCCTCCCAGTTTTGTATCATCTGCAAAATTGTTTAGTATCCCTTCCAGTCCTGTGTCCAAGGCATTTATGAAGATGTGGAAGAGCACAGGGCTGAGGATGGAGCCCTGTGGAACCACCAGTGACAGGTCTCCAGTCTGATGTCACACCATTCACTGTAACCCTTTGTGCCTGACCCAGTCGCTCACCCATCACATGACGTGTTTATCCAGCTGAATGCTGGACATCTTGTCCAGTAGGATCCTGTGAGAGACAATATCAAAAGCTTTACTGAAATCCAAAAAGATTACACCAACTGGCTTCCCTTGATCAACTAGCTGAGTTACCTTGTCATGAAAGGAAACGAGGTTTGATAAGCAGGACTTTCCTCTCCTGAAGCTGTGCTGGCTGTGAGTGATGACTATGTTGTCATCACACTTCCAGGTGTTTTTCAATACCTCCCAGAATAATATTCTCCATCACTTTATCAGGAACTGAAGTGACACTGACAGGCCTGTGGTATCTGGGATCCTCCTTCTTGCCCTTCTGGAAAATTGGGACAATAACTGCTCAGAAAGCCTCTAGAGAGGCTTTGCAATGACATCAGCCAGCTCTTTGAGGAGTAGTGCATGAATCCCATAGGTTCCTGCAGTCTGTGGGAGCCCTCCTTGGTGGGGCAGGGCTCTGTCTGCAAAAGTTTGCTGAGCCTTGGGGAAAGGAGACCCTCCAGTCCTTGCTTCTCCTCCCCAGTCCTTCTGACCTGCAGGGGACCAGCCTTGGCCCAAGCATGAGGGATCGGTCTTGAGCACATCAGTTCATGTCCTTGAAGATTCAGAGCTGGACATGGTGCACAAATGGATGGCAGCTTACTTCTGTGCATTTGGTTTGTAGTCATATCTCCAGCTGTGAGGTTGGACTTTGTAAATTATTGTCTTGAGTCATGCAGGTCTCCTTCCACAGGGCTCATTGGCCTCGATAATCTGCTCAGCTGTGCAAATGTTAACTGTAAGATTGACTTCAGCAGTGTCCCTGGCTTTCAAACTGGTCACGGGTCTGTGTCGAATTGGGTGTAGACAAGTGGATCCCTTTGGACTGCTGGCAGCTGGGTGCAACACCCACAGTGCCTGGGGAAGCCAACTTGTCCCTGCTCATCAACCCCCTGTATTTCTGGGGTGCCTGCGTCTACCATGCTTGTGCAGGTTTGTGGGGAAAGCTCAGCAGCAGCTTCTTCCCATCACCTTTTCACTTAAGTTGTCCCCCTTGTGTTCTCTCACTGCTTTCCTTTCCACACTGCCAATTTGCTCAATAGATGAAGAAAGCCTTTCACAGGTTTGGCTTTACTTTAGTGTGAGCAGATATTGCACTAAAGCTGGTGGTTTGCTTGTGGGGTTTTTTTTCTCATGAATAAGCAAGGTAGTATTCTCATTGGCTCCCTTGAGGATACCCCCATCACTTGGCAAAACCATATAATGGAGACAAACTCTTGGTGTGCTAGCAGTACCCTTCGGAAACCCCTTTCTGAGCTCTAGCTCCTGGATCCAGTGGCTGCTACTCTCCATGTCCAGTTACACTACTAGTGGCTCCTGAGGGTGCTGGGTTGGGCTAGAGGTGTGGATGTCTGGCCAGGTGCTGTTTTGGTTCACTGCAGGTGTCTGGGGCATGGCAGGGCATGGGCAGCTCCTTTGCCTCTCATGTTTCTGCTCTGTGTTGCAGCAGACCCTGGAGCAATGAGATGCTGGTAGCAAGTGTTCTCTTTCTGTTTGATGAGAAGGTAGTGCCTTCGCCTGTTTGAATGTGATGTGTGGCATCAAAGGGAAGCGGGTGTCTAGTTTGAGAGCTGTTGGGGCATCTGCATGTGGTTATTGGCGTCTGAGGAACTGATTGAAATGCAGCCCAAGCTGTGAGTGCCTGAAAGCTTCTGTTGTGCCCTGGCTAATCCATGAGCTATACCATTTGGATTTAGTGGTTCTGCTAGGTATCTGCATGGTAAGTGCTTGACAACACCTCCCCACACAAGCTGCTCCCCTTAGAGAGGTGGTCTTGGCTCAAGAGGATGTGGGCAGTTTGCTTTGGAGCCTGCTCTCCTAGCATCTGGCTTCCTCAGCCTTCTGAGGGAAAAGTTTGTTGCTCCACGTGTTTGTTCAGATTTTCACAAGTTGCTCTTTCAGATGCAGCTCCTGAAGCTGCTCTTGTTGTACATTCACCCATTCCCATGGAAGGGCTGAGGCAACTGGGGCCATGTGGCTTTGCCACATGTTAAACTCCCTTTGCTGTTCTGTGAGGGGCTGGAAGGCAACCTTTCCAGTTAACTAGGCTGACCTGCTGCAATAAAGCCTCCTAGAATTGTGTACAGGGCACCTGGCAAGAAGCTTAGTCTCAGCAACGGATTAAATCTTGCGGGTTTTTTTTAAAGAGAGTCCTCTGCCTTCCATAGGAAGTTCTTCTTGTGCTTCAGAGCCTCCATTGTTTCTAAAACTCACGTTACATTTCTACAACTTGTTTCATTTTCTGTCTGTTGAATATGATGTTGGAGGTAACAAACATCCTTGTGATCTTTGTGTCCTTTGGCACTGCATACCATGAAACAAGATGTTCACTGTGTTACTGAGGAAGGGAAGTGTGGTGTTGTCACAGCATCTGACCTCAATACAGTGATAGTCCTCTCCTGGCAAATCATGTTGTTGGACCTTTTGGACCACACTTTGAGTGAGAGGACTGTGCTCTCCTCCTCTTCCTCCTCGCTATGTATTACCAGCAGTGTTCTGGGTTTTTTTCCTAGTCTGTTATGCTAGTTGCCACCTTCAGCTGTTGGAATTGAAACAAATGGCAGTGCAGCTGTTGGGAAAGCATTCATCAAGTTTTGAGGTTCTACCAATAAAGGTGACTGGGGAAAACATTCAGGCTGTGTGCTGGTACCCTAAAGACCAGTTAACTTCCTGAGGTATCAGGCATGGAAGTTTCTCAGGAGGAGAGCTGCAGTGGGAGCACGCCATTGAGTTTACTGGGGTTTTATAGCTGCTGGCTAAAACTTCGTGCTCTGTACTTCTGTAGCAGCATCTTTTTAGTACTGGCCTGGGAGTGTTTTTATAGGATTCCTCAGGAAGGCTTAAGTAAGTAGCTTGTTTGGTTTGTGTGAGGTAAAGGAGTTGATTTCCCCCCAGCCCCCAAGTTTGGTTATACCCTCCTGTAAAATCCTGGTTTTTAAAAATAGGTGCAACTTCCCTTCAAAATGAAAACATTCAAACGTAAGCAATGTTAGTAGTAGACTTGCAGGGATGTTTTTCTTTTTCACCTGTACTGGAGGGCTTTGACTAGACTGCTTTTGAGGTTCGAGGAAAAGAAATTCTACTTCTCTCTCTCTTTCATTCAGAAAATTTCTATGTTTAAAATCCCTTCTACATCAGCAGTGAACTGATGTTTCTTGTTCAGCTGGTGTGTTGATTGTGATTTTTGTCTTGCAAAAGATGAGACTTACAATGTCTGCTGGAGAGCAACGTGTCTTGGACTCCACAGGGCAGAAAAGGGGAGATCTGCAGTTAAAAACTGGGCTGGTACTCTCTTTAAATTTACAGCAGTCATGTGTCGTTCAGATGTCAAGCATTGGATATAGATGGGGACACACTTTAAATTCCTGTCTTTTTATTTCCATGTTGTTAAAAAATGCTGTGAGGGGAGAGAAAAGTTGGAGATGGGTCACTGCAAAACTGAGGCGAACCTTGTGTGTGTTTGGGTTCCATATAAATTACACTATTAACGGATGGATGTTTGCTTCCTTGGAGGCAGCAGCTGCGCTGCCATCATGCTGACAACCTGCTACTATGACTAGGTTTTCTTCCCTTCTCTGATAAAGGTTTGACCTTGCAAATTCTTTTCCCTGCCTCACCAAATGCCGTAAGTTGGGTATGTAAAACAAACTTGCTGTGTCCTGGTTGCCCGGTGCCAGTTCCAGGGAGGGAGAGGATTGCACTTGCCTGCCTTAGCCAAGTGGAGATCTCAGTTGTGGTTGTCTGACAAGAAAATTTGGGAACTGCAGTCCTGTTCTCTTGACTGTATGAAGCTGAAATGCTCTCGTAGTTATGACGATCAAAAGGCATTTTTCTGCTCTGCTTGTTTGGCCACAGCTACTGGAGAAGTTCCTTGTCTTGGCATCTCTGCTGAGATCTGACTTGGGCTCTGTTTACTGGAGAGGACAAAACTGTAGCCAAGGAGTTTGTACTTCTGCCAGTGCTGCAAAGTGGTTCTGCATGACCTTTGTCTTCTTGGGAGCCTCGCTCCAAGGTGTTGCTTGGGAAGGACAAAGTGTACCAAACCCCTTGCATCTTGCCAGCTCATGGCCCCTGGTGTGGCAGTGCTGCCCAGGTCATCTATCTTGGCAGCCTATGCTGGCCTCACCTGTAGCTATGACAGGCAGAAGCAGGGAGGCAGGTCTGCACAGAGGATGGTGGCAATCCCTTCTGTAAATCATCTTCGGCAGGGATGTTGGTGTGGGAAGCATTTTGACTTCAATTGTCTATTTCCAGTTTTATTTCTAGTCCTGGTGACTTTGCTCTGGGAAAACAATCCAGCACGGTGCAGGGTCAGGAACTTGAGCCCTAGCTCTGTGCTCTGGCAAAAGCATATGAACAAGGGGAAAAAAAGGGAGTTTTCTAGGAGGGATGTGTGATTGTATGGCAAGGGAAGGCAGAGCAGTCCTCTGAGCCTCTTGGGTGTGAGCTGACAGCACTGCTAGGGTATACAAAATGCTGTGGATGAGCAGCTCAGTGACCCAGGAGACCTCAGTATCTGTTGCAGTAGGCAAGCTCGATGCAGTTGTAGGCTGGAGACATCTGGTAAGGCAAAGCTGGCTCTCCTTGGAAGGCTGTGTTGTGGAATATTTTCTTAGCTTTTCTTTGAGGTGCCAAACTTCCCAACTGGCTGTGGCAAGTGTTTAATGTACCCAGAGACCTTGGCTTGTTTTGATACTGTCTGTTTTGAAGAATGTTTAAAAAATGTTGTTTGGAGGAGAGGAGCGTGTGCTGGGAGCCATTTGATTAAATGACCCCAGGCTTCCTCAGCCCTCAATTAGCAGAGCAGTCATCAAACCTCTGACTCTCCCTGTGTATTTTAGGTGTGTGTGGCTCACTCTAAACCCTGACGCTGCAAGATCTGCATCCATAGCGAGAATGCTCTGGTAGCAAACAGCTCAGCTCTTTCTGGATGTGTACATAGATCTGTTGCAAAAGTATGGGCACTCCTCTGCCCTCGATGATTCTCAACGTATGCTGATGTTTGGTACTCTCATAGTACCATGACAAGCAACATTTCTAGCTTAGCAAGAGAGCACAAACCTGCTAAAACCATGTGAGTGACAGGTGCTCAGAGGTGTGGCTTCAATTTTTAATCTTTTTTTTTCCTCTCCTCATTTTGTATTTTCACCAACCCCTTTTCACCACTTCAAAAAACTCAAACCCCTTTTCCTAGAAACCACCAGTGTCCAAAGCTAGTATTTTGATCATATGAACAGGCTTCTTTCCTTGTGCTTTGCTTCAGTATAGTACTGGCTTGTTTTCTAGAAATCCACTAAGAAAAGCCAGTTTCAGTATTGGTGAGGTTGTCTCACAGAAGGCAGACACAAAGTCAAAATGGCCTCTGAGGTGCAGTGTATGGCAAGACTGCAAATATTCGAATCCTTTGTAGCAGCAAGTACTCGGGCAAAACTGCTCCTGACTTACCCTTTTGAGAGAAAAAAATAGTTGCTACCTTTGTGTCACGTAGTCCCCTCCTCCACTTCCTTGGATGCTCTGTAAAAGTTAATTCATTACTGTTAGTAAAGGGCTCGGCATTTCTCTGCTGCCAAGTGCCACTGAGGTACCCTGTGCCTCTGCTGGGTCTGCTTGTTTGCTTTCCCTCTTGGCAGCATGCTGTGACATGGCCTTCTTCAGGGGAGTAAAAATGATAATTAGAAACAAGCAGCCCTCTAACCGCACAAAGCGCGAAGCAACAAAGCGTAGAGCCTCGCTGACCCTGCCTGCAAGGAAAACTGCGTTTCCAGCAGGCTGCTGGATTGTGCAAGAGGTTTTCCTCTCGTGCCATAAATTTCGAATCTGAACTGTTCCATGGAAATGCTTTTTGTGTCCTGATTTTTGTACTCTGCCCATGGCGGGGGTGGAGGGGATGGGGTTGGGACTAGATGAGCTTTAAGGTCCCTTCCAACCCAAGCCTTGCTGTGAGGATTTCTGTGTTTCTGACAGGCTTTTTCTGCGTTCTGGTAGTTTCCTGCAACGCCTGAGATGTGCTGGGCTGCCAGACGCTCTCGATGGGACGTGAGGACGATCCCCACTCTGACCTCTTTCATACGGGCGATTAAGTACCGAAACTTTCTGTTCGTTCTCTTCCTGCCCCTCCCCATTCTTTTCAAAGCGCTGAACAAAGGGAGAGCCTCGGCCCCGCTCGCTGAGATGCGGGGTGAATGAATGCACTGACCGACATGGTGCCGAACTCCTCCCGAGACGGTGCCGCGAGGAGGAAGCCGCCTCTCCAGACGCGGCCTCCAGGACGGCCGCCAGTTTCCATTCCCGCTGGAGCTGCCGTGTGGGTGGAGAGGCGGCTTCCTGCAGCCGCTTCACCTTGCTCGCAGGGCAGCAGAGGGTCCGCCCTGCGGAGGGGAGCCCGAAAAGCCTGGATTGCTCTCGGGAGACAGCAGACAGGCCCCCCTGGTGTTTGCTCCGCCGCTCCGGGTGCCCCGCTCCTGGTGCGCGGTGTCGCACGGGGGCGCAGGGTGCCCTTGTGCCCTGCCTGCGCGGCTGTGCCTGTGCGGCAGGGCCGGCTGTCCTGCGCCGCGCGGCGTGAGCCTTCCCTTGACGTGGGTGAAGAGGTTGAGCAGCACAGCCCAGGAGGCTCTGATTCAGCCTTTTCCTTGCTCTTGCGAATTTTTGTGACCCTTTTAATTTACTTGTCTGCAGCTTCTAATTTTTATTTTATTTTATTTTATTTTTTTCCCCCTGTAGCAGGGAATTTGAAGAGTTGTAGTCGTAGCTGTCTTCCGAACCTGCCATGCTTAGGATGGGCTACATGGGAGATAGAAATGGGCTGGTAGAAATTCAGGAAGCTGATATTTATTACAATTCTCTTCCAGAGAGCAAACTCCTCTGTGTGACTGGGGTATCTCACGTGTGGCATTGAGCCTGTACTGGATTTGCATCAGCAACAAATACCTGGGCTTTCATTTTCAGGGCAATGATCGTTGCTTACTGCAATGTAAAAGCTTTGTTGTGTTTGGATTTCGCGTGCGCGTGCCATAGAATTGGTGGGGAATGTTATTTAATAAGGGGATGGAAGGGATGTTAGGTGGGGAAAGCTGGCATCCTGATGATAATGCTGTCGGTGGGGTCCAGGGAAAATGTGTGTGTATAAAAATAAATTGTTTTCTGCTGTGATGCATTGTGTTTTGTCCTAATTGAGCTAGTTGGTCAGTGGAGCTCCCAAACATTTCCCGCTGCTGGAATGGAAGTTCCAGTGCTGTTTGTAATGAATACAGTGTATTAACAGAGAATAACTGTTCATTTTTATCTTCCTGTTTTGCATTGGTCCTAGTTTCCAAACACTGTTTTGTGATGAAACTCTGTGGAGTTTTATCTTTCTGGAAAGCGGAGATGGAAAAACTTGATCATGATTGAATGCAGTCAGAAGGAGGAATATGTGCTGCTGCCACATGATTACTTTTATGAAATTTTGTTTATAGGCTGAAGCAAATTCACAGTAGAAATCAGAAGTGTGTCAGGGAGAAATAAAATGGCTTTCACCTGTTCTGTGTCAGTATCTATGTGTGTCTGGCAGTGGATCGGTCTGTACTGCTTTATCGAAGGAAAATTGTTTCCTTGGTTAACTAGTGGCTCTTTGTCACAGAACAGCAGCTGAGTGCATAAGTGGAGTTGCTTTTACCAAATGTAGGGTGAGGAAATACGAAGGAGTGACACCTGAAAGGTAAAGCTTCTTTAAGATGCTCTAGCTGGATCCAAAAGACCCCTCCAAACAATCCTAAGGATGGCATTTGCTTCAAGAGCCAAATTCATCATCTCAAAGGTACACAGCAAATGAATGGTAATGTACCATAATACTGACTGATGAAGCTACTCAGTGAACAAGTCGGGGTTTGTTCTTCCTCCTCAGAATCTCTTGAATGGGCTGACATCTGTGCTTAATTCAGTGATCAGTGGGAGTGTGGCAGCTATAGAGTGAGGATGGTGGGGGGGGTGTGTGTGTGTTTAAATTACTCGTGTGTGATGCAGAAGTTTAATATTAGCACTAAGCACAGGAAAACTTAAATTGCTCCTCCGGGAACACGCGCAGAATCTGTGGTAGCGCTCAGCGGTGAATTTAGGGCTTAATTTGCTAATGTCTTATTTTCCCACGTTACCATCCTTGTAATGTTTTCTTCCTATGTTGTAACATGTGTGAGAACACTTTGTTGCTTTCCTTTGGAGAGGCCTTGTTGGTAAGTGTGACCTTTCCAATTAACTGGCAACAAATGTGTTGGCAGTTACACTTCAATTTTGAACGCACAAAAATTATTTTTTATGTGGGTCCTTGGCAACTCCAGTTGGATGAATGGTTGACCTTGGTGATTTGCTGAGAGCGCCGCTGCCAGTCGGGTGCCACGCTGAGGCACAGAGCCAGAGCAGCACGGAGAGAGCTGTGTCCTATTCCGGCAGTTTTGAACACCAGAGCTCGGGCTTGTTTTGAAATGCTGCCCTATTTGTTGGTAACAGTGCCTACAGACATCTCTCTCTCTCTCTCTGTTGTCAAAATGATCGCAAAGGAAGATACCCCTGGGTTGAGCCTTTCCTGCTGCTGGCGCGTGTGTTTGTTTTGCTCCCGTGTGTCATCATTTTATGTAGAGGCATCTCTTCAAAGGGATGGAGGGAGTGTCTCACTGCTCCTCGTTCTGTCCCAGCCAGGGATTTAACAAGCAATACTGAGGTAATCCGTCTCCGGCAGCCCTGCTCCTCAGGCAGCGATCTTATCTCGCTGTGAAGGCTGAGGAGATCACACTTTTGTCAGTGCTGAGATGGAAGAGGTCTGAGGAGCTGCGAGGTGCGGCTGGAAATGACTCAGAGGGAAAAGCATCCATCCTGAGCTGGTCCCTCCATCCAGGCTGGCCAGCTACAGCAAAACCTTTGTGGTGTTCTGGTCTTCAGCCTGAGTGAGGTCTCTGCAGCACAGTGACTGTACTGCCGAGGTGGGCTGAGCTCTTGTCCTGTAATTTCCCGTGCTGCAGGCAGCCTAGTGCTTCGCTTTATGTGCTGCCCTTGTTTAGGGATTTCCTGACATCCTCCTATTGAGCTGAGGGCAGAGATACTTATCTTGCATCTCAAATGAAGTTTCAGGTCCTAGAGAGAGTAATTAATATTCTGTGTATTGCATGGTGCTGTAGTTGTGACAGCTCTGTTCTGAGTAATATCACTACTCTTCCTTCCTTCCTTTTTTTCTTTTTTTTTTAATTTTTTCCCAATATTTTATGGAAAGAGAGCTTATTTCAGTCTGAGGGGATTTGTCTTATTTTGTTTTTTCTTTCCCCAGCATCCAACGAGCTGCACTGGTGGTTCTGGAAAATTACTACCGAGATTTCACAGTCTACAACCCAGCCTTGTTAACAGCCTCCAAATCCCGAGCAGCCAAGCACATGGCTGGCCTGAAAGTCTACAATGTTGATGGTAGGTGAGGTAAAATGTCGTCTCTGAGACTGGGTGGGATGGAGAAGGACTGGGTTTGCTTTATGCTTTGTTGTGCGTACACATTCTCACCTTTCTGCTTTGCCAAATCCTTGTCTCTTGCTGGAAATCTTCCTAGTAGTGGTGAGTTTGCCAGTTCCAGATGACTTTACAGATGCGTTTAGCCCACAATAAGGCGCTTGTCTTTGCCAGGTGAAATGGCCACATTTTGGGTCAGGCTTAATTGTCATGTGGCTTGACACTTTTCAGCACCTCTGCTTGTTTCAAGCAGCCTCTGCTTTTGTCATCTCTTTAGTTGTTAGTGCAATAAACACAACTTTTAACTTAAATGAGTTCCCCAGTTGATTATTGCATTGCTTTCACATGCAGCCTTCAGGAAAGTGAAGGAGCCATGGTATAAGCAGCAGTTGCTGATGAAAGTGATGCTCATCAGCCTGCAGCCTCAGCACTAAATGAGCTATGCCTGGCTCACCCATGGCCATGGAAATTCCATCACAGATAATGATCCCCATTGAGCTTTTCGTTCTACAAACCATTTTCAAGCTTTGGGGCTTTAGAAAAGCGGATGGATGGATGGACTGAGGGATGGATATGTGGATGTTCAAAGCAGTGAAAACTGGACTTGATCATTTGACACTCTTAAACCCTATCAGTGAAAGCCAGGCTTGTTAAGCCGGGCGTGCCCAGCAGCCTTTATAGACGTGCACATTCCTTTGGAAGAGTCAAAGTTGAGTAGCAAAGCTTTTATGGTGGAGGATGGCTGAAGTTGTGTGACAAAACGTGGTAAAGGCACATCCTGCCCATGAATTTGTTAGTATTGAAAGGTTTTGAGAGCTGAGAAGACTAAAGGGGCTTATCTGGGCAGTGTGGCTCTGTGTGCATGGTGTGAAGACTGAAATATGAAGAATATCTGTCGTAAGGTAAAACACAAGACACGATTGTTTTGCTTTTAACAAAGTCACCCACTTATGGGTGTGGAATTTTTTTGTTTTCATTTTCCTTTTTGGTTTGTTAGTCTGGATTTTTTTAATTTTTGGTGAGTTTCAAAGACATTATCCTAAAGGCTTCTCCAGCCTCATGCAGCACTCCTGAGTCCATAACATTAATTGGAGGTTTAGATCCTTACAGTGAGGTATTCCCATCCTGACAGAGGAAGGGGGAAGTGAGGGAAGGGGAAGGGCAGGTTGCCCATCATGTGTCCTTTGCTGCCTGGAGTGATGCTGTTTGCTGAGTTGGGTTGGAGAAGGGAAGCAATCAGACATGCAAACAGAAATGCTCTGCGTTTTTCTAGAGGTGCAATCATTCCTTCCAGCTACTTGCTTTCACTGAGGCCTGGTTGTAGGGGAGGTGAGGGCTTCCCCATCCCCCAGGTGTCTGCACACTGTTCAGACCCCAGAGCCTGCCAGGCTGGCTGCAGGATGTGTCATTCTGATTACTGGCTTGTCTTCTTCTGCCCTGCAGTATCTCTTCAGGAGCTGGCATGCTGTCTTTTCCTGCAGCACCTGCTGGGTTTCCCAGTGGGATTCCCAAGCTCAGAGAAAAGACTGTCAGTCTGGTAGTGCGAGTGGCTCAGAAGCTGCTAGCTCATGAGGCTTTATTAGAAGAGAAGGAACCAGAAGCAAGCTGCAGATGTGGCTGGCAGGCCTTTCCAAGTGTCAAACTTGTGAGCCTGCCAGGGCCTGGGAACTCCTGCCTTCCCTTCTGGGGCAGTACCAGTTGTTCTGTCTTCAGTGCTGCTGCCTTTGTGGACATGGAAATCTCAGGCTTAGAGGCATGTCCTTAAGAAGATTCCATCCATCTAATAAAGCAGAGTGTAGTTCTGGCTGCAGCTTACCCTGGCAGCCTGTCAGTCTCTTATACCCTTCTTGTAAAGAGACAATAATGCTATTAAGGCAGCCTAATTTGTTGACAGCTTTTGTATTTGATACTGCAGCAGCCAGGAAAGAAAAATATATTGCTGTAATCTCTGTTATGCAGAGTGGGGAGGTTCACCTTCAAAACCAGGATTTTCATTGCCAGATGTAGTCAATGAGGCAAATTACTGATGTAACCCAAATTTGGGAGCTAATGTCTCCTTTGAGTCATATCCTCCGTTTCAGGGCTGTCAAACAAAGTCTGAAATGTTTAAACTCTTAAAGAAGCTATTTGTGTGAGTGCTTGTTCTTCCCACTGCTGGGTTTCAGGCTTCTGTCTTGGAATCTGGTTTGGGCTTTTTAGGAAAAAAAAATTAAAGAGTTGCCCTTGCTTGAGTAGAACAATTTTGAGCGTGTCTGTGCAATTGATTGGCTTTAACCACTGCCAGCTGAGGAGAGCGTGGGCTTTCAGAGCAGTTTGGCACAAATCAGCTCTTGGTGGCTTGGAGGTAGTCCTAGACTACCACTTCTCTCTGGGTAAACCCACCTCTGCCCTCTATCTGGATAGAAGGGTTTGTAAACTCTTCTGGAGCAGCCTTTTTCCTCTCCCTTCCTGAAAAGCCCGAGCTGAGGGCTTCATGGGAGAACTGCAGAAGCTAGGACTGTATTTTAAGGTCAGTAGTTAAGGTCTTGTAGTAGACAGCTCTGTGGACTGACTGGGTGCTACAGAGCAGATTGCAGCTTCCCTGTTCTTGTGGCTGTGTAGGATCTGTTAGCAGCAGCAGAAGGTCTAATGGCAGGTGCTGCTCAGAGTGCCATGAGAAGCTCTACACATATAGACCCCATCTTATCTTATTGTGGGACTACTGCTCTGACAGCATCTGCCCTTCTGGGAAACCCTGTGCTTTGTCTGAAGGTGACCCTTCTGTCCCCTGCATCCTGTTTCCCCTTCCTGCGAACAACTGTCTGGAGTTTGGCTTTCATTTATTCATCTCCATGTCTCATTATGTTCTTGTATTTGTCTCTCTCCTCTTTCCAACTTCTCACTTTTTGTGCTCTCACACTGTCTTGATGCTGAAATGTGATATGCTCCAGCTGCCCTTGCCTTCAAACTGAAAGCATATATAATGGGGGGTAAGTCGCATCCTTGGCACGTTCACCTCACTCTGCCTTGGTGTATGTTGTGTGAGACCCTCCATCCCAGCTAACTTCCCTTGTCCACGTGCCAGAACGCCCTCTCTAAGCCTGTGCTGCCTTGCGGGGTTTCTGCTGGAGCTCCTGAGGGCCGGGGAAGGGTTTCTAGCTTTGGCTGGGAAGGCGGGAGCCCCAGAGCACGTGCGCCGGCTGCCGTGGGGTGTCCCAGCCCCAGCCCTGGGCGCTAACACCGCCTTTGTCTCCTTTGTGCCCGTCCTTGCCCCGCAGGCCCAGGTAACAACGCGTCGGGGCAGTCCCGGGCCATGATCGCGGCTGCTGCCCGGCGCAGGGACTCCAGTCACAACGAGCTCTACTACGAGGAGGCCGACCACGAGCGCCGCGTGAAGAAACGCCGGGCGAGGTAAAGCTGCCCTGTCCCGGGTGCTGCCGTGAGGCTCGGCCACGTGGAGCTTGCCGAGCCTGGAGGGTGCCCCCAGCCCACCACGAAGGGCTGGCTGTAATTCTGTCCCAGGGAGGAGCGTTATGAAACTCAGATGCATAAGGGATGGCGACGGCTTGCAACCGGAGTTATCCGAAGAACGTGCGTGCAGCTGAGTTCATGTATACGAGGCAGATAAGCTAATGCAGTGCCGTGGATTAGGGAACAGTCCAGTGCTTGACAACTCTGTAGTTACTTGTTGTAGGAAATCCCATTATTTTCACCCATGCCCAGGCTTGTCAGCTGAAGTAATCCAGGGACAGGATCAGTGGAGTGCTTGGTGTTGCCCATTCACGGGTGAGGAGAATATTTGTGTTTGCAGGCTAGTCGAAGGGACAGTTTGACTGGCTTTCAGTGAATTGAGGAGGAGAGACTCGACCACAAGCAGTTCCAAAATGAAATGTAACATAGATAGGTCTTCTGCCAGTCATGCTTGGGCTGCGGAGTTGATGCTTTGTTGAGGTGACCCGAGACTGTGCCTCTGTTTGCTCAGGAGCCCCATTGCAGTCTCTAGTTAGCATACCTAACAGTTTGGAGCAAGTTGCTTATGGGCAGGCTCCCCTCAACTGAGCTGTTTTTGGAAGGAATGTGTCATAACTGGAAGGAGCTGGCTTGTTTTGAGATTTTTTTTGGCAGTTTGTTTCACTGGGAATGTGCTGGCACTACGTCCCCTCCTTACCTGCTTCAGTCTGACCTATGCTCTATAGCCTCTGTCTTTTAGGCCCTCTTCCAGCCTCAGTGCAATAGGAACTTAAACTTGCCCTTCTGTGAAGTGTAGCATCCTAACTTGGGCACATCTCCCGTGCTTGCTGAGTGTGGTTAGAACAACTGCTTAGTCAGAGGGAAACCATCAGTCATTAGATAAGCCAGATCTTTCAGGCCAGGAGTTTAAACTTGATTTCCACCCCCACCTCCACCATGTCAAATTAAACAAAATGGGCGAGGGTCAGGGCTTCTCGTGCTGTTCCTCATGTACAGCCTGAATGCAGTATGCTATACCTCTGCTTGTAGTGAAGCAGCTGCCCCTGGCTTTAAGATGCATTGGATGTTGAGATCATTGTGGACAGTCATTGGTGACTTGACAGGAAATTAAGTGTAAAACAGGTCCTGTCTGAAGGGGCCAAAGAGTTCTGTTGGGCGGCTCTTCCATTTTTGTTTCTTCCTCACTAGCTGCAGTGTAGCCCCTCACTTGCAAGTTAGCCCAGCACTAGGTAATGAGTGTCATAAGACATCTGTTCCCCTTTTATGGTGTGGTCTTGGTGTTTGCTCACCTGTGCCAACACAGGAATGGTTTGCAGAGAATGCCTTTAGCTGCAGTGTTAGGAGTGAAGATGGAGGAGTGTTTTCACCCTTGCTGTTCGGTGGGGGGATGCAGGGCACTCATTGGGCAGCACGAGCACTGCACCCAGCTGGTGGAAATGGGAACAGACAGCAGCCTGTGGGCAGGCCGTGTCCTGGGTCACACTGGGGTGTGGTCAGCCTCCCCCTGAGCGCTTGCCCGGCCTGTGCTTTGTGCTGCAGCCCTGTGTGCTGGGACCGCTGTACTTGTGGGAACCAAGTTAGATGGGATAGATCATAACTTGGCCCGGGCTCCTTACACGGACAGCATAAACCTGAGGCTGTGGGAAGCGGGGTGCTGGGAGGATGAGTCACCCCAAAGTAAGTGGTGTTTCTAGATCTACCTCTCCATTGGTGCAAGACCTTTTGACATACACGGTCAAATCCCTGTCCTGCGGTCAAATCCCTGTCCTGCGGTCAAATCCCTGTCCTGCGGTCAAATCCCTGTCCTTCGTTAGGGGATTGGATACCTGCCCTCAGGTAACCCTGTGTATTGTTAGGTTAGCCACGCCCCTGGGTCTTTGGAAGCTGCCCTTCGGACCATGAGGTCCTGTAAGCGTTAAGCTCTATCTTTGGCTATTCCACCGGACCCATCCCAGTTTATTTAGCCACTCTCAGCCCGGCCGAGTCGGACCCGAGACCGCAGCCCCGCGCTGCTGCGTGCACTCAGACGTGCGTTCAGCGCGAGGGCAGCTGTGTCTTGTTTGAGTCACGTAGCTGATGCTTCTGCTGCGCTGGCAGAACCGAGTGCACTGCTCAAGGGCTTTACGATCTTCATCCTGGCTTATGGCCCTCAGTTGCTGCACGGCTTGGGCGAGGAAGGAAAAGCCGCTGTCTACCCCTCAGACTGTCAGTAGAGAAGATTTTGTGTAAATTGGTGGCAGGCAGTGACTTGATGGCAGATGGGAATAGGAGGCTTGTAAATCCTGACTCCCAGGCTCTGCCTTAACCACAGACCCATCCTGCTTCTTGTTATGACTCTTGCTGTCCTGATTTTTTTTGCTGCAGGCTCGTGGTTGCGGTAGAAGAGGCTTTCACTCACATCAAACGCCTCCAGGCAGAGGAACAGCAGAAAGCTCCAGGAGAGATGATGGACCCCCGAGAAGCGGCCCAGGCCATCTTCCCCTCCATGGCAAGAGCTCTGCAGAAGTACCTTCGCACCACCCGCCAGCAGCAGTACCACAGCATGGAGAGCATCTTGCAACACTTGTCCTTCTGCATCACCAACAACATGACACCAAAGGTAATGAATGAATGCGTTCTCTAACGCTGCTGCAGGAGGGAGGGAGAAGGGGATGGCACATCTGTGTGTGTGCAAGCAGAACAGAAAGTTGTCAAGGGAGGTGAGTGAAGGCTTTCATAGTGATCAATTCACCCTGTGAATTGACCAGTGTGGTGTAGGTTGATGACCGGTGTCATCAGGTCTTGAAGGGAAGTAATATTTCTCTGCAGCATCTTGTGTCTCTTTTTATCTGAAAGAGCCTATGGGGTATTTGTTCTTGAATCCAATTCAGCAAAGGGAATGCTTAATAAATGTTTGAAAGGGTGGCTTTGAGTCACAGGAGTTTTCCCAGCTGGCTTGTGGTAGCAGGACGATGCAGGTGGCAACCTGCAAAGCATCTTTTTGGTTTTTTGCCCCCTCTGCCTTGCTGCATTTTAGACTGCTAATTGTTGCCTATATCTCTGTCTCTCTGACAGTATTTCTAATTCATGAGCTGCTTGATCAAATATAGCTTCCTGCTTCATGCCCAGACTGTGACTGTTGACTTGCAGACACAGAGGGACTGAATGATAAGGGAAGCAGGCCACATAATTCCCCTCCCACTCTCTACCTTCCCCTCTAGGAACACCCCACAGTCCTAGGAAAGGGTTATTCTTGGATGTTCACCCAGGACTTACTGCAGTAAGAGCAGAAATGCTGTCAAGAGATGGGGCTCAGCACCCTCTCACTGTGAGCTACCCGGGACCTTGCCCAGGTATGCAGGGGGATTTCTGCTGCCATTAAGATTGCAGAAGGACTTTAAAATACAAGCAAGGTCAAATGGCATTTTGCATTCTGTTTTCACTTTTGCACCCCTCAGGCTGAAAACATGGAGACATCTGTTTACCACCTTAGCTTGGTCTGAAGCAGAGAGCCAGCTATCCAGTCTGACTTCAGTCTGGGACTGTAGTTTTGGGATGGGTTATGGGGCTAGTAGGAGAAAAATTACCTAGGCTCTACTGAACTGCTGCCAGGTGGCTGTGCTGATGGTCGAAGTCAGGGCTATAATTTGGCAAACTTGCTGGACTGGACTGAAAGAGGATCTCCTGATGTTTGTGTCTACTCTTGGGTCTGAAAAGCTGAGAGGGTCTGGGGAGAAGATGTCTTCAGAAGTGTGAAAGCTGAAACAATTTGCAGCATGGCAAGCCCGTGCTCGCGGAGCTGTATTTGGGGATGGGAAAGAGAGCAGGGCGAGTTGTGGGGCTGGTGCTAACGTGTGTCCCGCTCTTGGCAGGCATTCCTGGAGCGTTACCTCAACCCAGGCCCAACCCTCCAGTATGACAGGGATCGCTGGCTCTCCAAGCAGTGGACGCTGGTCAGCGAGGAAGCGGTCACAAGCGGGTTACAAGACGGCGTCGTGTTTGTCCTCAAGTGCTTGGACTTCAGCCTTGTTGTTAATGTGAAAAAAATCCCCTTCATCAAACTCTCCGAAGAGTTCATAGACCCTAAATCTCATAAATTTGTCCTCCGCTTACAGTCTGAGACTTCAGTCTAAGGGATTTTGAGGGTGGGCTGTTGGGAGATTTTTATTGTTTTGGTTTTTTTTCAATATCGTGCTTTTGGGTTTAATTTCCCCAATGCTGACTGAAACTGGCAGATGATGGACCAGTAATATTTGACCATCTGCACTTTATTTGGAAAGGGGAGGGGGGAGCTGGGATATCTTATCTAGAAAGAAGTATCTTAAGAGGCAACAGGGCAACTTGGCTCAGTTAGCTCAGCCTTGGAGACAGAACAGATTTTCTTTGCCCCTCTTTCCAGGCATGCTGTAAATCCCTCTTTCCAGGCATCCTGTAAATCTCATGCTCTCTTTCTCTGCACGGCTGCAGTGTCAGAGTTGTTGGAGTGCTGCCTTTCACCGTGCACGCCTGCGCCCTTGTGTCCTCTGCTTTTGCCACCTGTGGCTGCTCCTAGGGCTCATTGCTCACCTGTCCCTCACAGAAATCTCCTGGCACAGGATGCCACAGTCCCTGCTCACCTGGGGAGGAGGGGATGTCAAAGGATAAGGGTGTGAGGGGACTTCTGTTCTTTATTCTTCTCCTCTCCATGTGCCTCTTCTGTCAGTGCCTGACCTGTATGGGCATAATGGGATGGTTTCACCCTCTGTGAAATTGCTTGTCTTGAACTTGGATCAGCCCGTTTGCAGCTCTTCAATTTCTTTTTTCCTTAATCAGTGCTTGTTAGTGAAGTTGTTCTTCATGTCACAGCTCCATGTTATCTGTCCCCTGCTTCCCTCTGTCCTGCTTGGCGGCATCTTTCTCAGGCACGCCCAAGGCTTCCTGTTTCTGTCTCCTCTGTCTGGCTTTCTGAATGTGTTTCTCCAGGCACTACTGCTTCCTTTTGCACCTGCAAGGGCTGTGTATTTGCACTGGGACAGGGTCAGTAAGTAGCTGGCTCCTCTTCAGATAAATCACAGACCCTCCCTACATCTGACAGCCTCTTTGAGGGCAAGGGGGTGCAGGCAGGAATGTGCCCCTCCCTCTCTAGCCAGCTTCAAGTTCGTCTGGAGAAAAGAGGGGCAAAACCACTTCCCTCCTTCGGGAGAGGAGCCAGGGAAGGGCTGACCTCTGCCCCATTCACTTGCTGTTGTGCTCTGGAAACACTGCTGTGAGTCCTTCCCCACCTTACGCCTTCAGCTGTAGCTAAGAAATACCAAACAATGCCTGAATGTTGAAAATCTTTCTGCCTTTCTTGGCCTTGCTGGACTGTGGGAGTTTCTGCTCAGCACTGGGATCTGCTTCTGAGAGATGCAGCTTTGTTTCTGAGGCTGCCTTTGCCCATCAGTGCAGCTTTCATGGGTGAATTTAGTCACCTGAGTTTGGAAGTTTTGTTTTTAGAGGCCGAGTCTAAATCAGCATCTGAAGTCTGCCAGCACGGAGTGACTGGAGCCAGCTGCAAGGCTGGCAGCGACCTGAAGGTCCCTTGAGATCCATGTGAATGTAAATGATCAATTCATTCCGCTCAGTCTTTTGCCATGCAAATATTCCTTATCGGGCAGGATCTGGCCTGCCCCTCCGTATGGATGTCTTAAGGAGGAAGGCTCTAGTTCCAACAGTGTGCAAGTCAGTGCCTTTCATTGCCAGCCTACACAGTCTTCTGAGGAGGGCTGTGACAGCCCCTCCTGTCCCTTTTGGCCTTTCCCAGTCTTTCCCACAGCAGGCCTGGGCTGGCTGTTGCCTGCCACAAGCTGGTGGGAGGGAGCAGCCACCTTAAACAGGGATGCTGGGGACGGGGCAGGAGGGTCCTTCCTCTTCCAGCTTCTGCAGCAGCAGAGATGCATGTCTGACAGCAGCTGTGGACAGTCCTCTTGGGATCCAGGGAGCACCCTGGTGGGTGAGGGTCCAAAATGATGATTCCCCGTCCAAGTGACACCTGCAGTTTCCTGCTCCTTTCTTACGAGCGCTTGGTAGTCGCCTGGGTCCTTTTTAGTCCATGTGATGTGCCAGATGTGGTTGTAAAGAAACTGGATGGCATGGCACATGATGGGATTATGCCCTTTGCCCTTAAAGGATGGGAAGTAGGTAGTGTTTTCCCTTCTCTAAGCTCAGTGTTTGGGTTTTTTTGGCAGATCAGGCTTTCTGGTAGTCTTCGTGGGGACTCCTTTATTGACTGTGGCCTTTGCAGTGTTTTACTTTGAAAAAATAGGTTGGTTTATTCCTTTAGAAGAAAAAAAAAAAAGAAAAAAGAGGAAGGAGAGTATACAATATCTTACACTTGGCTCTCCTGAAGATGCCTGCACCTGGCTTTTATGATGTGCATAACCAGCAGGGTGGGAGAGACTGGGAGTAGCTTGGGAGACTGTGGAGCACTTAATACCTGTGTGGAGGCTACTGCCTGTGGCTGAGTTGGCTCGTTTGTGTGAAGCCAGAACAAGAACCACCTTGCCGGGGGCTTGGGTGTGCCACGAATGTGAGAGCACCTTGTCACGGGCACATCTGCAAAACTTTTTTACTTTCCCAGGATTTCCTTCCCTTTTCCCTGCCCCGTGAGGAGGGGTTGTTTGACAGTATCTGCTCAGGAAACTCATGTCTTAATTTTGTTAAATCCTTTAACACATGGAGAACCAGACGGAAGCAGCGTGTGCTCAGTCTGGGTCTGCTTCTTCATCTTCTTGCTGTGGTTTAACACTGCCTTTTCTGCCTGCTGCCAGAAAGGACACTATCAACAGGGGCCCACTCCTACATTAAATGCTCTTCCCTGTATCAGCAGCATGAATGCTTTGCCTGATGAAATGTGAAGGAGAGGGCTCTCTCAAATGGTCTCTTTAGAGATGCAGCCTGCTTAGAGGTGAGGACAGACTGAAAGGGGAATCATGATTCCTGGATATTCCCTGTTCTGGTATATTTAATGTCATTTTTCTGGGTCTCTCTTGCTTCCCTTCTCTGTGCAAAATCGGGACCACTGTCATACCTACCTCACTGGAGTGTTGTGAGGCTAAACTCAACTTGCTTTCAAGTGCTTTGAGATCCACAGTTGGATCTGTGGCATCTGTAGGAATTCAAACTCTATAAAAAAATCCTGAGCAGTGAGTGGGGACTGGTTTGTTTAATTCTGTTTATAGCCAGCTAATGAGTAAGAATGGAGTCATAGGGAATGAAGCTCTGATCCAATTCCTGCAGCCCTTACTTCTGCCGAGCTTGCCAAGAGCTGAGCATAAATACAACTTGTAGGGCTTGCCAGCCAAGTGCAAGCTGTTCCTCCGAATGCCTCTCCTATCCTGCACTGTCTCCTTGCACATATTTTACTTCCTCTCTCCTAGTCTGGATGTTTATACCTGGTTGGGAATTGTAGGGGGGGTTATTAGAATTCGGGGGTTTTTTTTAAGACAACCCTGTCGATGATGGAGAGGTCAGTGTCCAACTTGGAGATGATCCTTGTGCTGGACGTCCTTCACTGGAAGCTGAACCGTTTGATAGGGTGCTGTGCTGCCCAGCCAGGAGTGGTGGTGCCCCGCTCCTCTCTTCCATGTTGGCACGTTTCCTGTAACTTAAGTATGCTGCTCAGATACTTTAAAGGCTTTGGGTTTTTTTGGTCCGAGATTTGTTACAGCCTAAATCCAAAGCCATGCTGAGATCTTGCAAAACCAGATGCAGCTGAGACTTTCAAGTGTGCTAGAGCAGATGGAAATGGCTGTGGGTTTCCATGAAGTCTGGCTTTCTCTTTCCTTGCTGCTGTAAGTCAAAATACCTGAATTTCTTGCAGCTTCCAGGAGTGTAGGGGCAGATACTACTCTTAACACTTTGCCAGTCCTGTAACTGGGCATAGGCAGGTGTTGTCACATCTGTTGGCCTCTCACAGCCATGTGGCTTCAGCCATGGGTGCAGATTCTGTGAGGCTGCCCTGGGTCTCAGTTTCCTTTCCCACAGCTGGAAGCTGAGCAGGCAGCACTCTTGGAAGTGTTAGCATTGTAGCACTCCCCTCCATAGCATATCTGCAGGGCTGGGAGGGGCTGAGGCTGCACTTGGAAGCTTGGAGGCAGTGCACAGTAAGGCTCGTGTTTGGAGATCTGAACAAATCCCAACACTTAGAAAACCTCCAGACCTTTACTTTTGGGATAGGGCTCTCTGTGCAACGCCTTGGGAATCTGCTGTTGCTGAATACAGCCAAAAGCTGTAAGGAAGGAATATCTGGAGCTGGTCCTGGCCCACATTAAGTTGCTTTGAAAGGTCTCATTTGAGATGTGCTCACTTCCAACACTTGCTGCTGAAAAAACTGAGAAGATCCATAACTTGCTGAACATGGAAACCTATTCAAGCCAATTTCATCTTGGTCACCAAAACTTGTAATTCTGGCCTTTTCAAAGGATAAACAAGTCTTGCAGTCTTTTGCAACAGTGCTGTAGTCTGGTCCCAGGCTGGCTCCTCACTTGGGCTCAGTGCTGCCCAGCCGTGAGAGAGCTGCTCACGAGGTGTATGTGCAGGTGTTTTCTCATTCAGCTTGTGTGTGTCTGTGTGCTTTTCCCCCTCTAGTGTGCACATTATAGGTGTTTAGAGCCTCAAGCCAGACTTGGTGGCTCAGTGTTTCAGCTGTCCTTAAGAAGGAAGTGCTCTTGGAATTGAGCTGGTTTTAGAAAACAAAAATAGAAAGAGGAACCCCCCCCCAGATTTCTGTTCTGAAAGAGATGGCTTTTGGGCCATGATGTCTCCTACAGGAGTGTGCACCCTCCTGCCTTCAGGCTGCTGCCTCCCATCGATGATGACCAGAGTTGCCGTTTCCCACAGCTGTGAGCGGTGCGGATCGCTTTGGGCCAGTCCCGAGCGAGCGGGGTCCCCGCCGTGCCAGCGGCACAGCTGGCCTTACCCGCCTGGCTGCGTGCCTCCAACAGGCTGCATTTTGTATCCCTGGTGCCCTGGGGGCAGCCGGCCCTGCCCTGGATGTGCTCTGCCCAGGGAGGGAGGGCATCCTTCCTTCCCCCTGGCTGCTTCCCGGGCACCTCTCACCAGTGCTGACGGTGCTTGGGGTATCTCCTGTGTGCACAGTGGGGAGATGCTGTGGCCACTACCTGAACAGGCATAACTGTGAAGGAATCTTAGACTCTTCTGTGCCTGTTTCTTTGATTCAGCATTACTGTGTCTTGGGGAAGGGGGTGGGAGCAAAATGCCCTTCCCCCACCCTCCTTTATCACTGTGTAATACTTTTTCTACACACACTGTGTATAGTAAGAAGGGTTTTGCCAAGGTTTTCTAATTAATAGACACTAACCAGCATTTCTTTCTTTTTTCTCTCCTTTGCACATGTGACTTTAACTGCAGTGGTACATGGTCTTTCTGTTCTTTTCTAATCGTGAACTTAAGTAAGCAAATTCCTGGTGTCTGTGACATTAATGCACTGTGGGTTTAGCCTTGTAAATTGTTCTGTTCCAAGCTGGGTTCTCTTAAGTTATAGCTGGATGGGGTTTTGTTGTTTTTTAAACTGAAACATAAAACCGTTTTACACTTTGCATATTTTGTACAGTAAAATTCTGGAAATAAACTGAAACCAGATTTGATTGTCCCACTCCTTTTTCTTACCCTTTCGAAAAGAGAAAAAACTCTTCTGGTCTTCAAGCATTCCTTAGCTGTGGGCAGGAGGGGCCCTGCAAACATGTGGTTTAGCTTTTTTGAGGTTGTCTTTTTGTCACCCTCATTCTAGGCCTTTCTGGTCTGCCCTGCCACAGTAAAATGCAAACTCATTTATCACTCCTGAAGGAAGACTGGTAAGTGACTGCTTTGAACACCTGAAATCTCAAATGATGGGGACTGAATGCAGCTGGGGAAGGGGGGGGGGGGAAGGGGGCATTGCTGGAGTGGGAACAGGTTTTTCTGCCTTCTGTGTTCCCATAGTTTGCACACAAATTATGAAGTGCAGGATTCACTGCTGAGTTCCTTATTTGGCTCTGGTGGGGAGAAGGAGTGGCGAGAGGCAGAAAAGCCAGTGCTCCTTGTTTGTGTGGATGCAAGCCTGTGCTCTGCTAAAAAAAGGTGCAGGGATCTCACCTCAACAGCATCTCTGGGTGTGGCTTTCCCCACCATCGCATTCCATCTACAGCACACCAAGAGCTCAGATAGATCAAGCAGCTGTGCCCGAGGAAATGTGGGAGCAGCTTTTTTTGTCTAGATGTTCTTTGGTTCCCACTCTCCAGGCAAGCCCAGCCCAGCAGATCTCCTTGGTGGCTTCAGCTGCTGGAAAAACCCACAGGATGCTGCTCTTCAGTGAAAAAGAGTGCAGCAGTTGTGAAGATAAGCAGCACAGACATAAATGCCTGTGGAGAGAAACAGCCAAATAAATGGGTAAATCTGTGCTTGTGGGGAGACAGATGTGTTTGGGCTAGAGAGAGAGCTGAACTAAGGCCTGGGAGGAAACAGGAAGGGTGGGATGGGGGTGTGCTCTGTTCTGCCTCCTGCCCTCCCTTGATCTCTGCTTTTGATCTGTCCCCCTCATCCTGGTGGTGCTTTGGCAGTGCCCAGCCCTGCACTGTTTGCAGGTCAGCTCCCAGAGATGGCCAGGGAAAGGGAAGAGCGCTGCTGCTGCCCTGCAGAGCCTGAAATGGGGGTGCAGCCGTTGCTGGTCCCCTCCTGCCCATCAGAGGAAGACCTGACTTGTTGGACTGGAGCTGTGGAGGGAAAGGCTCTGTGGGAGTTGGCCACAGGTGTGTCATGGGAAGGTGTAAGCAGCAGGAATTTGGCATAAACAAGATCCTGGGCTTGTCAGCCTCGTTTCAGGCTGTTAGCCTTGAGAGCTGTGTCTTTACATGTGAGTTCAGCACGCTCTGTTTCATTTCTGGGATAGTGCTGATACCAAATCAACACCTGACTGCTGCCAGTTGTGGCGCTTTGTGTCCTGCTGTGGAAGCTGATGGAAGGAACAGGCTTTGCTGGAGGGACCAGTTCACTTGGCCTTCACCCAGAGCTCACATACCTGAATCATAAAGGACTGTGATATGTAGCTCAGCAGAAATTAGAGCTGAGGGAGCTGATATGGTTTGGTCAAGTCTTTTCACTGAAGTTGCACAGACCTTTGAGGTGTGATGGAGCCTCAGGTGCAACGTTGGGTTACGCACTACAGACCCAAACCTCTGACAGAAAAAGGATGGAGGTTTTTACTGGAAAAAACCAACCACTTGGAGGGACCTGGAATCTTGAACCAGAGGTAAGCACCTTTTGCCTGAGGGACATACTGGACTTGAGGAGGAGATGCCTCTCCTGGCAGTGCCCTTCTTGACCATATGGGCATAAAACACTGGCTGGCCTGAGACAGCACAGCACCAGCCACTGCTGTGGGTATTTGGTGGCTGAGCTGTGGCTTAATTCATATGAAGATTGATTGGCTCTGGTAGGTGATGGGATCAGGCCTCACAGCTGTGGACACTGAGAAAACATCAGCTGTGGGGAATGAAGTAGGAATCTGGGGGGCAAAGGGGCCACTTACAGCCAGGACATAAAAAATGGGGTAAGAAAGGGATTTGTCACGTTCAGCAACTGGCTCCAGAGCCTTGCTTGAAGCACTAGCAGAACCTCACCATGTGATATTGTTAGCTAAATTAATAGTTCAGTGAGACATTTGGTTGTGGAGGTTGGTGGGGCTTCAAACCCCGAAACATCTCTTGGTGCAGTGAACTGGCTCTGCCGTCTCAGCCCCAGGTGTTGACTCCTGGGAAGTACAGGAGAGGTTGAACTCAAGGGCTTCCAAGGCGTCCTGGAGCTTGGGACAGGTGGGGCAGGTGCAAGGGAAGGGGATATCTCAGCAGAACATGGTGTCTCACAACAGCATCCAGGAAAGGAAAGTGTATTGGGAGTTAGCCAAGCAGAGTGCTTTGATTTCTCTTTCAACAGCACTCCTGAGTTTATGTTGGATTGGGAAGGAGATGGATTTAGGTTTCAGTCCTTTCCGGTACTGACAGATAATCCACCGGGGCAAGGGCATCCATCCCCTTTTCATGTGTGCATCCATGGACTGCTGGGTCAGGAGGTGCTGAGAGAAAAGAGAGCAATGAGCACAGTGTGTCTGCAGAAGTAGGGATGGTGTAGTGGGGTGATGGCAGACACACAAATCATCAGCCGTGGACAAGGTTACCGAGTTGCTTTGAAAAGCTGTAACAAGTTTTACAGCCCTGCTGTGAGCTCGTGTGCTAGTTTATGCTGACATGGTGCTGGGAAAGTGGGGAGTACCTCAAACGGGAAGAAAGCTGCTTTCCTGTTTGTCCCCATCTCCCTGCCCCTCTCCATAATGAACTTGCAAAAGGTTGTGGATTGTTTGGTTCCCCTCTGACTACTGCTCACACGGTCGTCTGTGTTGAGGTTGGGGCGCGCTGCGAAACCGCCGAGCTGCTCCAAATCCCTGAGCTGATCATCCCTTCCTCCAAAATCTGGGGAGCCCAATGAAGGCGTCTGTAGAGGACTTGGGGCTTGCTCTGGTTCCAGCTCAATTAATGTGAACGACCTGGGGACCCCAGGAGCCCTCCCACAGTGGCACTGCTGCGTGTTGGCCTCCCGAAGGCCGTGGGTGCTGCCCACAGGAGAAGGAGGGCCGGTGTTTGCTGCAGAGACCACAGACAGGACAGAGGGAACAATCAGTCTTTGGGCTCTACGTGGGCAGCACTAAGTACAGCTTGAAGAGGAAGAAGAAAGAAAATTTTTACCTTGTGGATGTGCATTTGAGGTAGCTCAATGCATCCACCTTGCTTATGTATCAAAATATGGAGCAAGAAGGAAAGCCTCAAGAGAGACAGTAACACAAGGCAATGTGAAGTGAGTGGAAGAGACCTTCAAGATTAGGGTGTGGGTTTTCCCTGCAGCATCCTTAGGAACGTGAAGGCACAGAGATTTAAAAAACTGGGACACCACAAATTGCTCTAGGCATGAAGCTACTCTGTAAATTGAAACATTTTAAGTCTTTTCCAAAGGCAAGAACCAGGCTTACAAATGCATAAACATCTAATCTTGGTTGTCTTTTTTTCCTTTTTATTTTTTTCTTATTATTTAAAATGGTAGCACAAATGAAAAGTGGACGCGTGGGGAGAAGGGAGAGGTGTTTGGCAAAACACATTTGATTCAGCCTCTCTGAAAGTTTCAAGAGACATTTAGAACATTATGGCTCTTTGGACCTCTCTTCAGCACAAGTCAGATGCTGTGGGCATGCTTTAGAAGAAGGAACAAGAAGGAGCTGATTATATCTGGGCCACAGATGTGAAACAGATCTGCAAACCTTTTAGCTTCTATTTTGTAAAAGCTCATTCTTGAGTACTCATAATACCAGATCCTACAGTTGATTAGCTTACAATTTTGCTTTGTAAGTGGTTGTGAGAAACTGGTTTAGTAATTCAGTAACTAGACTGTGGGAAGCTGTGCAAATTCCTTCAGCAATTTCATTTTGCGGGGACTAAAACGTTCCTCAAACATTTAGCTACTTTTGTTGTTCAGTAACCTCTCTCTTTGTCACTAGCAGAAGCAGGACTTTGAATGTTGAATTGAATTTTAAAGCAAAAAACAAAATCAGGCAAATTTCAGGGCTGCTCTCTGGTCAAACTTCACTTTATTTTTCAACTGTGTTACTGAGGGAGGGACCTGATTCAAGCTGGGCTTTCTCCAAATCCAAAAGCACATGAGGTTGCCCGTGGTTATTCAAGTGATTTAACACCCACGACCAAGGGAGGGCTCATTCAGGACAGCCCCTGGTAGTCTCTGGCAGGGATGTAGCTCTCTGGCTGCTGTTGAATGTGGGATGCCCCCTCCAGCAAACTCAGCTCGTTCAACCCTCAAGGTTTTTTTCTCGCATGTGAAGCCATGGCGCTTGATTTCTGCTCGGATGGTGTGGTGGTGTGATTGCTGGTGGCACTGGGCGTTACTGGTCTCTTCCCACAGTGACAGCAGTCAGGGCTCGGTTGCAGGATGGTGGTTCCTCATCTAGATTTTGGGACAGTGGGAGAAAAGGTCCACCAAAAAATTCTGCTGCTTCTGCCCAGGCTGGTGAAATGGCTTTTCCTTAAGCATGTCTCAGCTGTTCCCCTCAGAATAAAAGCCAGTGATTGCTAAGAAGTGCTTGGACATCTTTCTCCTCAGAAAGGAGATGTTGTCCCTCCTCATGTTCACAGCTGTGGGGATCCAGCTCAGGCGATTTGTGGCAGTGGTATGAGGGGAGGCTGCTGTCTCCCTGGGCTGGGGAAGGGGCAGCAGGGCTAGGGAAGGGCTCTGTCCTTCAGTGACCTTCAGTGCCATATGCTGTGGGGGTGGGTTGAGAAGAGGAAGATGGGCTACACAGAAATGGAGAGAGAAAATAAACTCGGGGAGCCAGTGAGGGTCAGAAGAGTATTAAGTCAAGAGGCACGAAAAGAAGGTGAAAAAGCTGTTTTCTTGTTTTCCATAGCATTAGGGACAATGTCCTTTGAGTGCTTTGCTGATCCCCTTTATCACAGGGGCTTGGCAAGAGAAAGCCAAGGGGGAGCGAGGCACCGGAAGGATCCTCGCTTCCATCCCAAACGCAGTTTGTAATCTGATTCCTGAAATGGGTCTTCAAGCTGCAAGGAAGCTCTGTAGCCTTTTTTCCCTTTAAATAGCTTAGCACCTTTTAAACCTGGCAGAGTGTTCTGGGAGCTGGGCCAAGACTCTGCCCTGGGCCCTGCCCCGTGGTCCCCATTGTCATTAGATGTCATCTTCTGCCAAAGAGGTGTGAGAGTCATCCCAGGGCTGTCCCCCAGGGGTACTGACCAGCCAAGGGCTGCTTTGCTGGAGGTCAGTGGTACAAAGGAGTGGAGAGAAGGCAGGAGATGCTGCAAGTGCAGTGGGCTGACCCAGAGTCTTGGGTCTCAGGTAGGACACAGTCCTGCTGGCACAGCCTCATTACTGAGGTCAGTTAACCTTCCTGCTGTGCTCTGCTGTTTCCAGTTCCTAGCAGCTGGTCTTGCACAGCATGGCATGCATGTACCTGGGGTGTGAAAGCAGCCAGGAGGCAGTGAGTTTTGCCTCAGAGGGCTGGGGTGCTTCTTGCCTGTTTGCCCATCCTCCTCTTCAGCCCCCCAAATCCAGGTATCAGTGTGCAACTGGCTCTGTGTGGGGCTTCCTCAAAGCCAAAGCTTGCTGCAGTGGAGAGGAATCCAGATGCAATCTTGGCCTCTTTTCACAAGAGTGTAAGTCAGTAGCAGCTGGGAAGTGATATGTTCCTGTCTAATTAATTATTTTCCTGGGAATAAAAGGCAATGTTTTCTGTTTGGTCTCTGTAATGAATCCATCATTTCTTTAGGTATGATGTGCAGACAGACATGGAGAAGCAGCTGGTGTCCTCAGCTCTGTGTTCACGTTGGTGTCTGGCTGAGCAGCTTCATTCTGGAATGGGAAGCAGCTGAGATCTCTGGTTTCACCATTGGGCCATTCCTTTCCCAAGGGAGACAGGAGACTCATCACTCCTCAGAAACTATCACAAAAACTGCTGACCCTGAAAACACGGAGTAATCTTCAATTTCCAGAGTGCCTCCCTTGTCCTTTCCTCCTGCAGCTGTTTCCCAAACGGTTGACATAAACTGGGAGCACTTTTGGGTTCACAGAGCCTCTACATCAGTGACTGCTGCAAAGGCAGGAACTTTCTCCGCCATGCTGCAGTATGAGAGCTGCAGTGTGTTGCTCCTGATGGGTTTCATTCTCCCTTGATTGTTGCCCATGAGCAGCACAGGGTGTGCTGTGGTACAGCACCCCAAACAAGCCCCTCGGCTGTGCCCTCCAGCCCTGTGTCTGGGGGCTGAGGAGGCGCTGCATAACTGGTGTTCTTGCCACATGTCACATGTTAGGAGGGTCCTCACTGCCACTGGGGACAGATAAGACCACATTTTGGAGTACTTGGGGTATTCACTTGACAGCGGTGGGTTAATGGTCAGACTCAATGATCTTAGGGGTCTTTTCCAACCAAAAATGATTGGATGATTCTGTGAAGAAACTAATCGGCTTGAAGCCCTTGTGGTTGGATGAGGGCAAAATACAATTCCTGTCTTTATCTGTATAAAGACCTGTTTAATATATCTAGTTAACATCCTGGAGCAAAAGAACTATTTGTGAAGAGAGACATGCTTGTTAAGCACTCAGTGCTGCCCACGTACAAAACTTTGTGCTTTTTTAATAAAGGGTTTTTTGCAGGTTCCTCATCCAAATGTACTGAATGTTTCTTCTCAGTGTATAGTGGAAAGGGTAAGGCTGGCTTTGCTCCTCAGGGCCACCAGTGCCTTTCAAATGTCAATTGTTCCTACTTGTGACAGAGGAACCCAGGAGTGCCTGGGCCTGGGGTCCTCTGTGTCATCCCCATACTATGTTACCCATCCCTGCAAGCAAAGCAAAGCTGCCATCTCCTTCACAAGGGACATCGTGTCCTTCAGCCGTTTGGCCATTAGGATCTTGAGGCAGACGAGGTGTTATTGTTAAATGGGAAAGGCTTTGCTGCCCACCCATCCTCATTGCTGCAGTCCTCCCTCTGTGGCAATGCTTTCCTAACCTTTATGTGACTGTCCCCAAAAGCCGACGATAAACAGTTCCTGTTTGTGGGCAAAGACAATGATGAGAACTGTAATGGCAGACTGAGGGAAGAGAGAAAGGGCAGCCCCATCCCTGGCACCGTGAAGGAGTGGCAGCTGTAGGATTAGCTCGTTCTTGCATAACTCAAGGGAAACTTTCCATAAACCACAGGTACCACTCCCCAGTATGAGTTCAGCCTCTACACTTCTACATTATTTATTTCTTTTCCCTCTAGATGTTTGTTGCTTTGAAGTGTTTAAGTGCCTGTGAAGCACCTGTGCACATGAACATGTCCCTGGTGGTGTTTGCAGGGCCTGCCTGCTCTGCCGGGGTATTCTGTGCCTCTCAGAGCATCTAGAGTGGGGCACTTCAGAACAGAGGGGCATCCACAGTGGGAGAGGAGCACACAGAAAGCACTCAGGCGATTGGCATGTCTGGAGATTGTGCCAGTTAGGAAAGGCCATGGAGGAACTTTTCATTACTCTTCATGTTTGGAGATACTGATGAGGAGACACGTGGCCAGTGCAAGCTGTTACCTTATGCAGGGTGAAACTGTGCCTGTTTTGCTCCTGGGAATAGCCCAATAGTTCTTTTCTCAGGTCAGTAGCTGTCCCTTAATCACAGGCCAGGAGACTGCCAGAGGGCTCCTTCTGCCTCTCCTTGCTCCTTACCACTGCGGGTGTGAACGAGACCTTGAGTCCTGCTTGCTCCCTCTCTGAGTGTCCTCCAGCAAACCTCTTGAGGAAAAAGCAGGAGAGTGCTGGGCACCCTGTTGGCCAGCAGAGAGTAGGGTGTGAGTGGAAGAGAGGAGGAGATCTCCATGCTGAGAGCACTGAATTTCAGAACTTTTGAAAGTTGTTCATCACCCCAGAGCAACCAGTTGATTGTTCTCCCTTGAACAAACTTGGTTCGTCTTCCAGGCGATCATAAGGAAGCACGGAAGAGCAAACGGTTGACCTGAGGGCTTTGCTGCTTTATCTATTCTTCTAACAGGCTGTATCTGAAAAGCACATGTTGAGGGTTTGATGCTCAACAAGGAGCTACCTTGGCCTACAGTCATCTACTGTGTTAGCACGGTATTCACTCAAGTGTATAGAGACAGAGAGAAATCCAGCTATGTGTTGTTCATACTGGCATTTTCCACCAAAGGGGTATGGCACACATGGGGACTTATCAATACTTCAGCTTTTTTATACTAGTAGTTTCAAATTTCTATTTTAGCTAATGTAGAGGGAAAGAGTCAAAGAAACTGATCAACAGGCAGGAAAAAAAAAATCTATAAAATCTTGCTTTGCAGTTCGTCTGATAAAGGAAATAAATAGTGTGTAAACCTTGTTTCTCATCAGGCTGATTCACATTTGTGTAACTCTGATTCTTCTGTCCCTCACACTGTTTTTTCCCCGCACATCACGTACCTCTGTCCTAAGCCAGTATAAGGATGGTCAGAACGTTTTCTGTTTGTAGCAAGAGAGGAGATGTGTACTCTACCTATGCCAGCAACTCTGAACAACTGGAGAACATCTTTATAAATGTATTTATAAAGATAAAACCACCTCCGAACTCTCCATTCATTGCGCTATTTCCAAACATGAGAAGCTAAGACAATTGAAATCTGCCAGCATGGGAAAGCAGGGAGGCCTAATGCTGCCACAGTGACCTGCACATGGATGGTGCTGCACTCTCCAGGACCATGGTATGGACCCTTGGCTTTGTGACCCCTTGACTGCAAACTGGTACCTGAGCTCCTTCTCAGCCTGCAGTCAAAAGAGGCTTCTCACATGGGCTATCTGAGTCTCCAAGCAGGGAGTAACTGTGCAACTAAATACTCAAAAGCCAAACAGCTTGAATCCCTCTGCTGCTCATGCCCCAGTGCACCTCATCCACTATCTAATATGTTTGGATGGATGTGTTCCCTCCCAACATCTTGATCATGGGCAAAGCTGGAAGGTCATGGGGAATAGGATTGCTTCAAGGTGGGCCTCTATGGAGGTTTCCATTGGCTTGGCTCAGTGCCATGATCTTCAGACTCTGGTTTGGACCCACATTGGGCTCAGAGCTGGACCAGCCTGTCCAGCAGTTCGGGAACTCACGAGCTTTGTGTCTCATATCAGGCCCCCTGCACTGACTCCAGCTGTGGCCTGAGCTCCCAAGAAGAAAGCAGTTCAGACAGGGGACACGGTGTTTGGTTTTGCATTGCACTGCCAGACAAGAATATCCTGTCATTATGTGGAATCACTGAAAACTTTAATAGCATCCCTAAACCCTCCCTCCCCTCCCAAAGCATTTTTTTGGCTCTTAGCACGTTAGGGAGTAGCTACAGACTCCCGCAGCAGAACTTGCAGGATTGAGTGGTCTTGGCAGAGTAGCTGCAAAGGGCATTGTGTTTAATAAAAGGGCTAAACTTTACAGTTAGGGTTTTCCCTATGTCTTGAAGTGAGATTTGGTCTTTGGATGTTAAGTGCTGGGCTGATGAACACAGAAAATACAAACTGGCTCCCTGCGTCCCTCTGGCAGCAAGCAGGCAGGCACTTTTCTCCTGCCCTGGGACACTGGGGGCAGATTCCCTGCAGATGCCTACTGTCCTTACTAAGGAGGCATGATTTGCAGCGGTGCTGGGTGCCCGCAGGTGCTGCCCTCCACCGGGGCAGTCCCGGTGGCTCAGCACCGCTGGGAATCAGGCGAGGGGGTCCCGGCAAGGGCGAGGGCAGGGGGAGCGGGGCCGGGGGGGAAAGAGGAGCAGCGGTGCTTGCTGATGCTCAAACACAGGTCTTCCAATGGAGGGACCTGCCGCAGGGCGAGGGCTCTGGGACCCCACAAGTCAAACTGCACAGAGTCACAGTTAGTCATCGTCGTCGTCATCGTCGTCATCATCGTCGTCGTCATCATCGTCATCGTCGTCGTCATCATCGTCGTCATCGTCGTCATCTTCATCGTCGTCATCATCTTCGGTATTTATCTTCCCAGAAAGCACATCCTCTATCCAGTCCTCCAGCTCCTCGGCTGTGGGCAGGTCGTCATCGTCTCTGATGTCCATCCAGACGCTGTCAGCCTGTGGGGACAGGTGACGAGGGGTTAGCTGCCCTCAGGGACACTGGGAAGATGCGGGAACACGGCTATTGTGGGGGCGAGGGTTGGAGCACGGGTGGGATGCAGGGCATTGGCTCCCTCTTTCTACAGCCTGTGGGCAGGCTCAGCCAGAGCATCTCTCTGCCTATGCATTGGGATTCCCGCTTCCCCCTGGAGTGCTGCTGTGTCTGACTGGGGCAGTGGGATTGGTCAGCAGGTTTACAGGAGTGTGTGGTGCTGTGTGCCCTGATGAGAGGTGTGCCCGCTGCCTAGACCTGTGAGCAGGAGCGCTGCCCACCTGATGCATTCCTCACTCCATCTGGACAGTTCTGTAGACTCCAAGTCTACGTAAAGAGATGTCAAAGAGACCTCTGCCAGCGCCCGCTGCGTCACCCTGGTTTGCAGGACATCACAGTGTTTGCCTCCTTCCATCCAGAGCCCTTCTGGGACACAACCCCCTGTCAGCACCCTTTCTCCCCCACCTCTTTTACAATTACCTTCACCTCAGGGTCTTGCTCGGGACTCTCCAAGAGTGATAATGGTTCCTGCTCTTGGAAGACCCTTCCCTTAGATCATCTCAGCCGTGCTCCCATGCATCTCAGCTGAAGAGTGGTGAGAAACACCAATGCCCTGGACTGCAGGTGCCCCTGCTCTTTCCCTCCGGCTGCCTGCATCACTTCCATAAACCAAAGGGGATGAGAGAATTCAGTAAGAAGACAACGACAAATTTGTGACTGTTACCCAGGGACAGCAAGCAACAAGCTTATTTGGTTTCTGAGGTCTGGAAATGAAAGTTTTTCTCTCTGCTTTGCTATAGGTTCCTTGGGTAAATGCCTGGATTAAGCCCCTTTCTGTTCACTGTCTCCCCTCCATAAAACAGGATCAGCCTCCTATTTTGCGGAGGCACTGTGAGGTTATCTCATTCAGCATTTGATGTTGCAGAAGCATCTTCACATATCAGAAGATAACTACCAGCTTTTGCAAATGCATCCAACTTCTTTCGCTGTCTGTGGTACCTAATTCTCTTTGATTTATGGCTTGCTAAAAAGCCAGACCAATTTCTGCTCAAGGAAAGCTGTGTCTCCCATAAAATATTTTCCTCCTAAATCACCAAAACTGTAATGAAAAAGGACGCTGGAGAGGCATGCAGCTCTTGCTTCACTCAAGTGTTCATGTCCCTAACCTCAGGACTGTTCGTGTGGCAAAAAAGTGACACTTTTAAATAATGGGAAGAGGAGTGGCTCCATTTCACCTCGAGAAGGTGCTGTGCAAATAAAGCAGTGATATTTTGCAGGACATCATGGCCCTAGTTCTGAGCCACAGTCACCACAATGTGATGAGCCAGCTGGGGCTACTGGGAGCTCTGGTGTTTGCATTGGCAGGTTTCTGCAGAAGTGATGGGGTCACGAGGGTTATGTCCACTGAAGCCAACAGCAGTGTTTATTTTCACTCTGTTGTGTAAGTACCACTTTGTACCTGTGTAATTTGGCTGAATGCAGTGATGTAACACTGAAATAACAAAATGAGCTCAATGTTTGTTTTAGATATCACCCTCCAACCTAGAACTTTCTTAAATCTCTCTCGAGAAATAAAGAAAGGACTTAAGAAGAATGAAATAAAACCTGCAAATACTGTAATCAACAACCTGAAACATTTACTGTATCAAAGCCAGATAATGCATGAGTTTTTACAGGTCTCTGAGTGACTGCTAAATAATAAGGCATATGTTCTTACCTAATACTGCCTTCTATATGATTCTCATGCTGCTGGCAATCCTACTTCCATGAACTTCCATCAATTGCTGTTTAATGTAGCTTTGGCATGACATAAACATGACCAGTCACAGTAAATATAATGAAGGGAGATACTATATTAAGGGCTAGTATTAAAGGCATCAGACTGGAAGACTTGAGCTCTCTTTCTGGCTTGTCCATTCATTTCTCTCATGATCTTAGGTGACAGGTGCTATTTTGGCCCTTTTTCCTTTTGTCTCTCCCTTAACAATTCTGCTAAGGAGCGTTAACTCACTGGATCTTCATTCTCTAGGTGTCTGCCCCATGGTCTGGTGGAGTACTGCTCTATTACAGGCAAAAAGCTCACATGCAGCCAGGGCTGAAACTACTCCATGGCTCCCAAGTCAGCCTCTCAACCCCCTCAGTGGGATGAGTAAGATCCAGGGGCTGTGCTTTCTTCACGACACCATTGTTTTGCCTTCCCCACCATGTCTCCTGTGTTATAGCCTTGCAGCATCTGTTATAAGAGGAGGCACAACTGTCCAGTGGCACAGACCTTGCTGTCCCTCTTTTTCTGGGGTGATACAGGAGAGAGGATGTGGAGGCTGAAAGCAAGGTCAGTGTTGAGCCAAACTAGCACCCAGCCCCACACACTTGTCCTGTTTCAAGTCCCTCCCTGCTCTCTTCTGATGAAACATCAAGTTCACTTATAACGCAAATTTCAAACATGAAGTCAAGCACCAATTTACAAACACTTCTGTGGTGGAGAGATTTCTGCTTCCAGAGACACTTACATACCCATGCATGTTCATTTTAAAGAGATTAAAACAAACACCCGGCACTTAAACAAAAATAAACTAAGGTAATAGGTGAGCCAGGCAGGAGCATGCTGCATGAGGGGCTCTCTGACCATCTGGCCTGTTATTGTCAGAAAGAGGAAAGGATGGTTTCTCTCTGTGTCAGGGCTGTGGAGCATGTTACATGGCACTCAGCAGCTCTCCTGAGATCTCTACTGGTGAGGGTCGGACGGCTCCCTCTCCCACCTGCCTTAAAAGCTCACGAGATCAGTCCCATGGCTTTCTGGCTCGAAGGCAACTACAGTGAAAATGGTAGCTGCTAGAAAGTTGTCCCAATAGCGCAGCTGTGGGTGCTGTGGGTACTGTTTCTCCCTCAGCTGTGCCAAAGTATCACCTGCCTCTGCAGGTCTCCCTCTGCAGCTGCTGCCTGTGGGATGGTGTGGAAACCTTCATTGCCACCAGGTGTGGGGCAGGCAAGTCTCCTCTTCCCATCCAAATCCCTCCAGCACTACCTGCACAGCAGTGGCTGAAGGGGAGGAGGGCCTGGATGAACCTCAGTGCACTCTCCTTACCACAGCAAGATCCCTTGATTACCCATTTATGCTTTACTTCTGTTAAAGCTGTGTATTTATTTAGCATTTTTCAAGCTGTGCAGTTTCTCCCTGTCATCTGTTGGGGACAGTCTTTCCCTCCTACACTCATGCTGTGCCCTTTTGCTTCTGTAGAAAAAAACAACCTCCTCTTTTTCCTCTTTTCCTCCCCTAAGCATGGCCTTCTTTTCCCCCTACACACAATTTTTCTCTACAAAGCCACCCAAGCTTTCAGAGCAGGGAACGAACAAAGGTGCACGCTATGAGTCGGGGTGGAAACGCAAGACCTTAAAACCAAAACTGGGCAAAGCCCTGAATTCCAGGCCACAGATTTGGCACACTCAGACTAGGAGTGTGCTTCTGTGTGTTTTGTGTGTGAGAAACACACCCAGACTAAAGCCCTCAAGGCCAGCCTTGGGGGTGTTAGAAACCCTGCGGCAGGTGCTACAAACCCCTGATGTGTTCTTCATATTTTTTCCCCAGGGGAGAAACCTATTCTAACTGCACTTAACAGCGGAAATCCCACCGATTCCAGTGTACCTCAGGACCCAACCTTTCCAGCACCCTAATTTTGGGATCGCTGAATTTTCCGGGCACGTGCTACTCACGTCCGTGACGTTCACCACCCCGATCTGTGGTCTGAACAGGTCGATCTTGAAGGTCTTCTCCCAGTAAGTGATGAGCTGCAGGAGTGAGACACAAGGCTCAGACAGGGGTGTTTGCAGGGCCCCGTTGTATTAGTTCAGTCAGCCGGGCTGTGGAGCGAGGAATGTGCATCCATGTGTGCACGGGAGAGAGGAGAAGCTGGACACAAGCTCGGGCTGCCGCACGCGACAAAGGAAAAGTGCCGACTGCGGGGGTGTTCCCAAGACAACGCCTTCTTGGGAGGCAGACCCAAACAAGCAGCTTTCAAGGGGATGGCCTGTGGTCCAGTTTCCCATCCTTCCCTGTCCCAGACTCCCTGGGGCAATTCCTGCACTCGTGTGTGTACAAGCACACCGCCCCACACGCCCTCATGCCCACCTCACCCATGAATGAAACCAGGAAAGGCAAAGAGCCTCTGCCACTCACCAGAGGAAAGTCATCAGGATCAATCCAGACAATGCTCAGGTCGGGATTATCGGTGTTGTCCCTGGCAACCTGCTTCAGGATTTCCAGGAACTCAAAACCATCTGAAATGATATATGAACCACTGCAACTCTCCTGCAAATGCAAAGGCACTTTTTGCTTGTGGGGTTTCCAGCATCCCTGGCTCCCCTATGCACACAGGAGTTGTTTATAGTTCTCATTAAAATGCTGTCTCCCAGCGCTTTCTTTTGATAATAAGGCTTTTAATTTCGAGCATCCTCCTCGGGTATTGAAATTAGTTACACATGAATTAAGCCCCACAATCCTTCCGTGGAGTGGAACAATGTCACTGTTTTCTTGTGCTGAGGGAGGAACTGAGCCCCCAAGAGGCCAAAGCTTTCCGATTTGCTGATGGCTCTGAGAAGCATCGATGCCACGGCTTTTCAGGAGCTGGTGGCTTCGGGTTTCCGGCAAGCCTATCCCACACCCAGCCCTCAGCACTCTCCCAGAGCCACACAGCAAGATGGATGCAGAGTTAGGGAGTGCCTCCTGGTACTGGGGTGGAGGGAACTACTTTTTTTCCCCTCAGGCATTCATCCATTTCTATCCAAAATCTGAACCCTGGCTAGCACACCTGCTAGCATAAACACCCAGAAGCATTCTGACTCCCACCCCAGGGGCTCCCCATCCTGGCCAGGGTGCTAGGCTCCACAGTCAAAACACATGAAAATACAGTTTTTTGAAGGATGGAGAGTCACACAAGCAAGAAAATGGCCTCCTACCTGGGTCATCTTCTTCAGCAAAGGCTACGATGTGGATACCCTCCATGTCATCCTCCTGGAAACAACACAACTATTACTGATGGGCCAGGGAGGGAGGACAGGGTCTGGGGAGCTGCTGGAGATAAGGAGCAGTGGGATGCTTTCGAAAAGGACAGTTACAAAGGGAGGCTTGACTAGAGCCCCACTGAGAAACCAGAAATGGAAGCTGAGGTGAGACTGACTCATGAAGGTATTTAGTGCTGAAGGGAGTAATTTGGGTAGTGTTGCTGAAACTCTTCAGATGAAAATGAGGAGGGCACCATGATGGCATTGGCAAGGGAGCTTCTGAAGATGTGAGGCAAAAGCTTCTCTGCAGAAAAAGTCAAGGGCTCTCTAGCAAGAGAATAGAGGCTCCCCCTTCATGCCCGAGGCCACCTACCCTCATAAATTTTCAGCTCCCAGGGTATGGTTTGCAAGGAAATAAATATCTGCCACAATGCTCAGCTCCAAAACATGCTCCTTTGGGGCCAGCAAAGGAGGTTTTCTCACAATATGAGAGGCAAGGTCCTTTGTGCCCCTTTTTGGAGGTAAAGGGTCTCTGCTTTAGGTGAGGGTCTCCGTGAGCAGTGAGGGAAATTGAGTGGGGGGCTCATTTCAGGGCTCCAGTGAGTGGAGGACAGAAATTACAGCCTGGTGGATTACTTTTCTCCATGAAACACGTGAATAATGATATTGGCAAAGGCCAATGGATCTGCTGGCCAGTTCATCATCTGCCTGCTATGAATGTCATCTCTGAATTATCCCATGGATCGGTTTTGCCTTCCTCACCCGCTGTCGGTCCCGGTTTCCATTTCAATTGGTTTTAATGCAAGAAAAAATTCCCATCTAAATGCTAATTTCTTTTCCCTTCTGAGCCCAGAGGTGACAAAGCCACCATCAAATACTGAAAGGGAAAAAACCCCTGAAAGATTAAGTGGAAAACATTATCTTTAAAAACAATAGTGGATGCTCAGCCTTTGTGGACATCTTCAGGGAATACGTTTTCACCGGGACATTCTAGACAGGTTTACTTGGGATTCAGACCACTTACAGCTGGCAAAATTTACACTGTTGCTCTTTCTTCATATGCACCAGCAGCATTGTCAGACAGCAAAATAAAAAGTATATATCTATATGCCATATACAATTATATGTATATACCAATATAATGCAGCTCCACTCTGGCCCACAAGGCAGCAAACAAAACTGGACTAACACCAGTGAAGGCAGTGAGGATGTTGTGAGCTTGCAGTGAGATCAGAATCCAGCCCCCTGTCTTCTGTAGTTATGAGCCCACTGCTCGTAGCAGAGGCAATCTCTGTATTTCCAGGCTGCTGTTTGAGCAAGCATCCCACCAATGGGAATTCACACTTTTCATGAAGCTATTTTAGAGTATGGTCAGTATGAAAGTGAAACCATTGCATGTGAAATTTGTGTCTCACTAAAGCTCCGTTAAAAACCTTGGAGGGGCTTTGGTGGATCTTGGAAGCTGTGTTCTACACAGAATCTGTATTTCAAAATAAAATGGAAAGATATCGTGCCTAAGTGACTCATAACTCCTGGTTCAGTTTTATTGCCTCTTGCCTTGCTGTATTAAAGATCCCCAAGGTTTTTGCCACTTTGGAGTCCCGCAGTGTTTTGTGTCACACAGCCGAGAAGGGGACATCTGAATGCTGTTATAAATGTGTCAAGCCTTTTGGAAAAATAACTGCATTTTCCTTAGTGTCTGTAAAGCACCTGTTCGGCTTTGTTCTTCAGCATTCATCTGGCACTTGAGAGCTCCTGACTAGCTTTTAACACCATATTCACTCACCGTGAAGGGACAATTTGTCATATACAATTTTTCTTTCATTTTTACCCTTCTCTTCTTCCCCACCCCTGCAGACCACAAGAGTTCTGTGTGTGATAGGGGCCAAAATGTGGGTTAGTTCTTCACAGTTGCTGATTTGCATCTTGCTTGCGCTGTGAGAAGTGCAGTCAATGCACGATCTGGTTTTAAATCTGTATAATTAACTGCACTGCCTGCCTCCACTTCCATTTTGAATTGTACAACTGCTCTGGTGCTGTTACAAGGACATGTAGTAACAGGATGGGGGAGAATGGCTTTAAACTGAAAGAGGGTAGATTTAGACTGCATGTTAGGAAGCAATTTACTGTGAGGGTAGTGAGGCACTAGAACTGGCTGTCCAGAAAAGTTGTGGATGCCCCAGTCCCTGGAAGTATGCAGGGCCAGGTTGGATGGGGCTTTGAGCAACCTGGTCTAGAGGAAGGTGTCCCTGCCACAGCAGGGGGTTGGAACCAGATGATCTTTAAGGTCCCTTTGAACCTAAACCAGTCTATGATTCCATGAGTTTCCATGACACATCTGCACCATCTCCATAGGTCACCCAGGGATCAGGCCACAGAAATCACCCCACCAGCAGCACTGATGTCCCTTAGCTGAGATGGAGCATCCTTGGGCAGGACCCCTACACAGGCCCCGCAGCTGCCCGGCACACTGCTTAGCCTTCCCTCTTCCTTCTGTGAAGCAAGCAGGAGCCAGCCCAGCTCTCCATCGCTGCTGCGCAAAGCATTTGAGCACCCTGCTTGAACTGAGGCACCAGGCATGGCAGCCGAGGCTTTCCCATTTTCCCAGAAGAGAGAGAGTAGCTTGGCAAGCAAGGAAAGGTAACGTTTTGCCCAGCCAGAGGCTAGAGCTCTTGAGCAGCAGTTTCTTTTTTGGAAGCTGGCAGGGGACGCAATGGTTCCCACCACTTGTGCTTACCCACGTCTCAAACATGTCCTCTGGGCGCAGCTTCCTCAAGGTGGCCCTGAAAGGAAGACAAAAATGCTCTTTGAGGACATATCCAGCACTGCCACATATGATACTGTCACCACCACGGGAAAGGTCACCATGGCATGTTTGGCTGGTGGCTGGAGTCAGCCACCACATTTTGAATACAAGAATGAGGGCACTGTAGGTCAATTTTTTGTGGCTTTATTTATGGTGATAAAAACCTGCCCATGGTCCCATTGGAGTCACTGCTGCCACTGTTTCTGTTTGGGAGGATGAGATACCTCTCTGTGCTGGGCTATGCTGATGAATTAATCCCACACATGGCAGACTGTTCTGTCTGTGCTGAGAGCATGAGACAATGTTCACTTTTGTTTTGGAGGCCCTGGGACATTCCTAATGGGCTCCATTTCCCCTTTCTCCTGGTTTAACCCCAGCATAATTTCAGAACAGAAATCCTTCCCACCTCTGCTGGAGCAAACAGGACAGAATAAACTCTGGGAAGAAAATTTGGATCCTAACCACTACTGACAAGAAAATTTAAACCCTAAGACTGGTCAAAGCAAATTTTTTTGAGAAGTAGTTCATAAAGGAAAAAAGATTCATGGCAAATATTTTCAGACACATCTGTAGCAGGAAGCCTGGCAGAGAGCCTGGCAGGCTGAGAGTTGACTGGGGTGTTAGAGGGGTGCCCAAGAACACAAAGCACAAATCATCCTTCGCACATCTGCTTGCTGTGGTATCAGCTGTTTGGGGAGGATCCTGCAGCAGAGCAGGTCTCCCTGGCTGACCTGCCCCAGGACCTGCTGCGAAGAGAAGTGTCAGTCTACGAGGTTCTAGAACAGATTGGTAGGAGTGGCAGCGTGTTGCCAGAACCAGGTGGAGTGAGACGTGTAACCTGATGCTTCAGTTTGCCTCACAAACAGAGCAATAGAAACAAGGGAACATTTTTTAGAGGTTCCTAAAGGACTTGAGGAGCCACAGAATTGAGTTCCAGTTAGATCAGAGGAGGGCAATCTCCTGTGGATTAATAACATTGAAGGGTGGAAATGAATGGTCAGTTTTCATGACAGAGGCAATTAACCAATTAAGATTCATAGCACATTCTTTGGCATGATCATATGCATAACATATCCTCACATAATCTGAAAAAGATGGGAAATAGGAATATGGCAGCATTTGCTTATCATATCCAATTCTTTGGCAACCGACAAAGGCCTGACTGTGAGTTGATACAGAGGATCTCCTGAGACTTGAGTGTCTGCATGATAGACAGGCACACGGCGAGTAACACACTTGCAGAAAACCAACCCTGATTGTACAGGTGCAGCAATTGGTTCTAAATTAGTTGTAATTAATTATTGCCTCTCAGGAAAGGGGCCCAGGTGTCACAAATTGAGAAAGAATCAGCTCCAAAAGAAGGTTGCAAACAGTTGGGAAATGGCCAAGGAGCAAAACATATCATTGTGGCAGTGGACAGCTACACTGTGAGCCTCCACGGTGAAGATATGTGTAGCTCTGGTCATCCCATCCTAGAAATTATATGGACAACTGAAAAAGGCACTTGGAAATGTGGGAGTGGTGAGTGAAGGTATGGAATTACCTCTATTTGATGAAGATTAAATAAATAAGAATTCTTTATCTTGTGAAAGAGGTGACTGAAGAGGGTTTTGGCAGGTACTCTAAAAAATTGGGAATGGTAAAGAAAATGTGAATAGCTTAGAACACGGCTGAGGTTCTATTAATGTCAGGGTTGCAGATTTGATCTCTGCAAAGGCCATTCACTTAAGAGTGGGACTTGATATTCCTTGTGGGTCCCTTCCGAATACTCTGTGATCACAGAATATTCTGTGATTCTCTCCCTATAGATTGCCTTAAGTATTAATCATTGTTCCTCTTAAGACAGGAGTTAGTAGGTGCCCAGAGAAGTTATTAGGTAGCAGGTATAAACTAAACAAATAAGAATGGTCTTTTGATACAATGCATATTTTAGCTACTGAACTCATTACAATTTGGTACTAGAAATAAAACCAGAGATTAAATCAGGTGAATGCATATTGTATATTTAGGCATAATTGTACTTGGCTCTTAAGACACTTCCCCTAGCTGCTCTCTGGAGGAAGCTCTTGGAGAAAGGAAACTGAGTGGGAAAGATCTGGCTACACCCATGTGTACTGGTTGCTGTGTTGACTCTGGATACTTCCCTGTGTTGGAAGAGGGAGGCGAGTGGGGTTTGGGTGACTGAAGGAAGCAGAATTCAGCCCCCATGTCACTACACCACAATTGCAGAGAAGTGGGGGTCCAACCCCAGCATTTTGCCTGTGGAAGAGGCATCAACCCAGAGGACTGTGCGATGTAATTTGTATTTGTGCAACTGAGAGTGAAATCTGGGCTGAGAACTTGGAGTGGCAGTGAGTGACCACCATGCCCAGATGGACACCCATCTGTGCAGCCTTGGACGAGTCACCCCACGGTGCTGAGCACTGGCTTCCTGACCTTCTGTGGAGGGGATGATCTTTCCCACCACAGCCTGCAGCTGCCCAGCCAAGCTGTCTACAGGGAACCAGCACATGGCAGCTGTTGAGGTTGCTTCATTTTAATCTACAGATCATCTCCATGTCTGACTAATTCCAGCCTGGGGCTTTAGGTCCTTTACTGGTGGCAAGGCAGGATGCAGCACTTATGATCTGAGAAGCTCAGCATGAACTACTGGGAACATATTGCTGTCACTCCAGGCTTGTTCCCCTGCCATGGCAGCACCTTGGCAGGTTTGGGATTTCAGACATATGGTTTCATGGACTCCTTTTAATTATTTTCTGAGCTTTGGCACTTTCAAAATACATGGCCCACCCCCTTGCTTCTACCAAGCACCACAAAACATCTTGAAATATCTAAGACTTGGGGGAATTCCACTGCGATTTTGTGCTGGTGAAGAGTTTGCCTTATTAGGCTAGCATTTAGATGGCTGTGTTTAATCAGCCTTCTGATGCTGCTGCTTGACAGAAAGAGCTTGGGGAAAAGAAAATGGGAAAAACTAAGGCCAAGAAGCCTAGAAGGTCAGCAAAGTGAATTGTGGGTACATGGAAGATAGAGGAGCCCTTCATAATTCAGAAAAAGCAGAGAAAGGTTTCTGGTGAGTCTCAGATTCTGGAGATGATCTCCTGTCCATGTGAACACGGACCTCCAGCTGAGCCTGATTTGAGATCCCCCCTCTATACAGATGGCCCTGCTTTACTCAAACTCGTTTGGTCCCTTGACTGCTGAGAAATGCAGTTGTAGGAGCAGCAGGTAGCCTGAGTCACTCTCCTGAGAGGTGTTTCTAAGGGTATATAAATGCAGCACCTCTGGGTAGTTGTGCCCCTACACTTAACCCTGTGCTTTTACACAGGATCAGCCTCTCCAGTGACTTCCAGACTATTTTTGCAGCTGAGTCCCTAAACAGCTGTGCAATAAACCTGCAATTGCAAAAAGCATGAGCATCCACAGCTCCTGCTGAGTTGATCGAACACTGTAGCTGCTCAGCATCGTTCCCATATGAGCTTCAACACAGCCAGAACAGCTGTGGCTTCTTCTCTGTGCCTACGGTCAGCAGGAGCCTCTTAGTCCATTGTGGTTTCTCTGAGCTTGGAGGCTGCCTCCAGACATAGCTGACATCAGGAGAGGGATACACACGTTAGTAAAGCTGCTTTCGGGAAGGAGGGGATTGGACAGGATTTGGATTGAGAGACCTTGGAGAGGGTCATCTTCTGTACAGACCTAAATTAAAAGCATGGGCAATTAGGGCAAGGATTTTACTCTCCACTGCCTTCCAGCCTCACTGCTTTTTGAGTGAGGACTAACCAAGGAGGAGGAAAAGCAGGAGGAGGGAAGCTGTGTTATCACAGCTCTATTGTGGTGAACTATGACTGCTGTGCAGATACTTGCACCTCTGGGAATAGGAAAAAAACAGCAATTTCACAATTTCAACCCTAGGTCAGAAAATCATCAAAAGTGGTTATCATCCTAATTTTTTTTGAGAGCGATGCCCTAGAGAGAGAGGCAAGGTTACAATGACAGACACCTTAACCCACTTCCCTTGTCCAGGAGCATCCTGTGCGCTACATACCTTCTGTGCTCTCTCACAAAATCAACCAGCTCCTCTTCTGAGTAAGGCTTATCAGGGATGTGAACAGGCTCATCCATAAAAGGTTCATAGAAGTCCACCTCGTTCATCTTTAGGCCTAGCTTCTTGGCAACCTGTTGCAGTGCAGAAGTCACAGGTGAGAGAGCCTGATGTGCCTCTCTGCCTACCCAGAATTGTTGCTGGTGGCAGAGCTTAGATCAAGGTGCTTGCTCTCTCTCTCAGAGCATGCACTCCTAGGGGTGGCCCACAAAACAGAATGGATCTTTCCTTGTTTAAGAACTCACTGATGCCCCCTACACTATTGGTGACAAGCAGTGGGGCAGAGCAAAGCCACAGCCCAGGGCCTGCAGACCCAGAGGGGCTGGGTTCTGAACCCACATCAGGACATGCCTCTGTGCTAAAGAAATAGCCTTTTATCTTGTGACAGGGCCAAAATATCAGTGCAGACACCAACTCACAAAATCCAGGAATGCTGAAAATGAGAAGCTGAAACCAGACAATAAATCCGGGAACATCCTGAGCTCTTGGCAAACAGGTGGTGGCATATGTGAGCTACCATGAAGATGTGTGAATGCTTACCCCTTTGTCAAATGTGGCAAAGAACTTGACATAGGGCTGGAATTGCTCAGCAGCTTCTTCAAATGCCTTGAAATCTGGAAGGAGAAAAGGGGAATGAAGAAGATATTTCACAGGCAGCTGGCCACACTCTGATCAGCCTAGAAGGTATTGGGGAAGAGCAAATACAAATTACTGCAAACTCCATCAGATGATTGCCCAGTGTTTCTTCCACCCTTCCGAGGTTTACAAAGAAGGATGATTTCATGTGCAACAACATGCTGTGCAGTCCCACAGTGTTCAGGAAAGCTGCAGAGTCCAGCATGCCACACTTAACTGGGGCTGAAATCAGCAGCTCTGTGAAGCAGGTCTAGGGGTAGTTCAGCCTGGGAAATACATGGAGTTGCTCCAGCATTAAGAATTGCTGCCGTTCCCTAAACAGTCACCAAGTGTGATTAGGCATGCTTCTCCCACTGCAGGAGGATGGGGTGGCAACCAGATAGGTTTTTACTGTAACTGCTACCAGGTCCTCCTGAACCTCAAGGTTCAGGATAGATTCTCTCAGCCTGGCAGGGGATTTTACAACAGGCATTTCCCACCTTTCTTCCAAGTAAAGTAAAGTATTTCTGAAGTGTGTCAGGGTCGGAGCCCTGTCCAAGCTGCCCTGCAGCCTCAATTTGAGAAAGATGAAGGGAGAGGTGGGTGGGCTGTTGCGTTGCAGACCTGGTGATATGTGGCTTGTTTACATAGGAATACCTGTCATTCTGCTAAAGGCAGGACATGCCAGGGTGGGGTGCACACTGCCAGCACTGCCCAGATAACAGAGAGAGCACTTGGGGCTGGCAGAGGAGACTGCAGGGCTTGACGGGGAAATTCTCACGTGAGGATTTTTCTAGGCTTGTGAAAGTTGGGTTTGCAGAGGATGGTCCCCGAGTTGCACATCCCTCAGGGCATAGGACCAGCCTCTTCCCAGTCTTGAGGATCAGCAAGGAGGAGGAGGTCAGTGCCTCTGCCAGGCTGTCCCAAAGGGCCTTGCTTACTGCTGCCATGTGTTTGCCACGGTAGTATTTAATGTGTGTCCCCCTTTCCCTTCCCCATCCCCTCCCCTCCTTCCTTCTTTGATCTTTTGGGCTCACTGCTCACAAGAAGACGCACTTTGCTCCTTCTAGTTGCTCTCTGTGTACCTGTAACCTCAGCTGAGTTTTGGGTGAGGTAAACTCACTTTACTGCAGGAGAACCTGGACTATGGCCCTCTTCTCTTGCCAGCAGACACCTTGCAGAAGGGTCGCCGATGCTGGCGTAGGACTGGGCTCATGCATTACACTGGCAGAAACTTGCCTGCAAACGCACTCATCCTCCAGCGATTTTCACTCTGCCACAGGCTGCCATATACCACAACAGCTCTCATGTTCATGCAGAACAACCAGTGCCCAGCCCCTAGAACTCCCAGGCAGGCTCCAAGGCCCACAAAGAATGCATTTATCTTACGTTCTGAGTCTTCTCCCTTGAAGTAGCCGATGAGTTTGATTTCGTCGTCGATCTGGTCAAAGGCCTGGAGCTCCAGCTTGCTGTTTATGACCTCCACGGGGTCTTCTAGCAACTGCCATGACAAATGCATGTGGTAACGCAGTGATTTGCAGCACCAACCTATGCCTGGCAGGGTGTGTCACAAGCAGCCTAAGCAGGGAGAAAGAGGTCACCCAACTTCTCAGCTGTTGGAAGCCCTACTTAGTGCTCTCTGCCTTACTGTGAGGAGCCGAGGGAAGCAGGTCGCCTTCAAAGGGAGGTGTTAGTAGGTTCACTGCAGAGGTGGAACATTGAGACGGAGGCTGATAGAGGACTGAGTAACCCAAATGAGTGCTGAGGGACCTACTGTGATGAAGGATAAGGAGCAGCAATTGCAGCTGGCTTTAAGGAGGCCAAGAAGAAAGAAGAGCAGTTGAAAGGAGCTGGTATGATCATTGTGAACATCTGTGAATGATACCTGTGTATCTAAATCTATTAGATTCAATATTTAATAATCTAATATTTATTACAGAAATAATATTTAATAATCTAATTCCTGCTTTTTTTCAAGCGTCATTTGCTGGAAGAGGTCATTGCAAAGCTCTTACTTTTGAAAAACATTACAACCAGCATGCTAGAGGGGGGCCAAACAATGGTTTGCAGCAGTAGAAAGTCCGGATGTGAATTTTACTATCTGATCCTCCTCCTATGCAAAATAGTTTAAACCTGTTCTTTGGTCCTACATGCATCACAATGTTAATGAGGAAGTTGAGAGACCTGTCTGGCACTTTAGACTGTCATTGATCCAAATTTTGTTTCTCTTTTCTTAACTAGTCACTGCTGGTGAAAAGGTTCAGTCTGATTATTTTGCCCAGCAATAGTGGTATAAATCAAGTGTGTTTTCACTAGAAGAAAAAAAAAAGCAGACAAGCTACTGCCTTCAGAGGGGTAGAGAACCTCTGGATTTCTTTTACTTTTCAGATCAGGCTGCCGAGGCACCACAGACGTGTGTGGTTTTATTTCCTTGCTTTGACAGATATTTTCCTTCCTGAGTGGAAAACGCAAAGGCAGAAATCCTTGCTCTCTTTCTTTTTTCAGTGACACACCACATGGTATAGAAAGCAAAACCTCATGAAGTGCTTTACAGCATCCTTGAGAGCCATGCTCCAGTGGGAGACTGGGCCTCTGCTGTGCCCACAACAGCATCTGCAGTTTCCTGCTGCCTGAGTTTCATAGTGGCCTGAGCCATAGGAACCTGGGATGCCACTGCTGCAGGGTCATGGCAAAGCTCTGCCCTGTCTGTGTCCCCTATGGGCAGGGCAGATGCCCATTCCTGTCCCTGAAGCCACTTGCATGTGTTTTGGTCACAATACCCAAAGCACACAGCCTCAGACATTGCCACGGGAGAGCTGAGGTCCTAGGGATCTGTTTTAATTCCCTGGGCATGCCTCTCCTCACCAGCAGACCTGAACCACAGGTGACCACGTAGGCAACCTGCCACCCTGGGAAACAAACCCTACCAGCTCCACTGCTCACCTTACCTCCCTTATCTGCATTACTGCTTGGCCACTTACAAAGAAAGCCTCACTTCAGAGGAAAGCCAAGCTGCTGCAAAATCTAAAGCAAAGACCATGGTTTTGATCTGTTGCCTCTCCTAGGAATAAGATGTAAATAAAGAGAAGTGCAACATGTATATGTGGGATTCAGCATCGCTTTTGCATTTAGGCACAAAGGTGAGTACATCATTGTGCTCGTGCACAAAATTACCCAAGACCCTGATCTCTCACTTGTGGCAGTGACATTTGGCAAGTTCACCAAAGAGATCCTCTATTGCTTGTGTCTAGAAATGGGCAAATAGTTTGCCAAATAAGCCTTTTTCAATGCACTGAGCTCTTTTTTGTTCCTCTATGAGAATCCTACTTCCTGGATATTCTTTTTTTGAAAATGGCTCTTTTTTTAAAAAAAAAGAAAGAAGAATCATGAAAGATTTTGCAAATAAATACAAGCTTGCTAACTGAGGTGGGTGAGTAGCAGGATTGTAGCTGACTTCCATTCAAATACTCTGTAAATAGGAAAGAAGGGAGGTTATCTTTAAGATATAAAGTCTTTAGTGGCATATAAGGGTACCACGTTTCCTGGGAACTCATGGTTAGACAGGTGTTGGGGAAGATGTCAAATGCCATCTCTACCAGTGAATAGCAAACAGGGATGAAACTTCAAACAAAGGTACACTTGGGTTTTTATCAAATTAAGTATTTGCAAGGTCTTCTCTGAGAAGTTTTATCTAGCTCTGAGCTTATCTGTGCTTACATCCAAGAGGAATTCCACCAAGACATCTGCAGACAGTTCCCCATCAAATTCAACCAACCGCTCATCCTTAAAGACATAGAGACTTCCCTCTTCAAGCAAGCCTGAAAGAAGAAGAAAGAAAACAGTAAGTGGTTAACATGTTGTTAAAAGCATGTTTAGTGCAGAGTGTCTTGCTTATTATCCCAGCAAGTCCTCCTGGGAAAATGCAATTGCCATTTTGCTGTGTTGGTGTAGTTAGAAACAACCTGAGTAATGTCCTGACTGATGTTTCATGACACAGGGGACAGACTTCAGCCAGAACTGGTGCTAACTTCTTCCCACGTGTTGAACTCTTCATTCAAGTCACAGTTTGGTCTCAGCTGGAAAAATTCTGCACCAGGAACTTGTTTTAGCTTGGCTGTCTATCTTGCAGTAAATACTGGGCTCTAACTGACAGCTCAGATTTTAACAACCCGTCACTACATGGAAAATGGATTTTGATTCGGGTTGTGCTCCCTGTCCAGAGAAGGCTGAACTATGTGAGCGTCACCAGTGACCTGAAAGTGAGCTTCAAACTATCTGAGGCTTATCTGGCCTTGGCAAGAGGGTTAGAAACCAATGAGAGAGATACCACAGACCACAGGGTGACAGATTTCAATGCTGTATCACTGGACTGAGGACTGAGTGCCACAGAATCTTGTTGGGGGCCCCAAAATCAACAGCACTGGCCTCCTGCAATGCAGGATGGCAGCGTACCACCGGCTAAGGAGGCTGGTAGTTTGTTCCTTCTTGGAGAGGCAGAAGCTCTTGTCTTTAGTTTAGCTCCCATTAGCACTCACAGCCTCTAATTTAGGGAAGAAAATTGTAGTCCAGTATGCTTACACTTTAGGTTTAGTGGTATCTTTGCATACTGTTGTATTAATGTGACACAGTAGTTGCTTTGTGGGCTAAAACATGAAGGGATTACCACCCCCTGGAAGGCAGATGTGTCCAAGGGTGGGCAATGCAGCAGCCTTACACCTTTAGAGCAGATTTCCTCTTTCACTCTGGGGAGCAAGCCAGAATGATTGGCACCTGGCTGCCAAGCCATTGCAAGGCTGTGGCTGCCCCAGTTGTTGACAGGGGTCACTGTGCCGTGGGGCTGATGACATCTGGGGGACTAAGGGTTTTCCCCATATGTTCTGGTTCTGCACTGCTGTGTCCATTCTGTCTCTGTGTAGGAGGAGCAGGAAGTTACTCCATGGCACCTATTTACTATTTCTGCACAGAAAGCTGTGAACTTACACCCTGTCATCATTACAGCACGAATTGCCTTTCTTTTTCACTTGGTTTGGTTTGTTTTAGCAGACAGACCTTTTCTGGAAGGGTCTTGGCTTGTCTCTCTCATCCTCACCCCCACCCCTGATCCTGCCCCTGTTGGGATGGGCAGGTGGTCAGTGTGCAAGTGTGCATTATCCTCCCCATCCTGGTAGCCAGGATTTGGCTGTCCTCTATGGGGCTGCCTGTTGGACATCACTCTCACAGTCTTTCCAAGCTATTCCAGAGATGTCAGACCTGGCACTCACCTAATTTTTTGGCAAGCTTAGCATCCTTCTTGGAGTCCACCATGCCAAAGCCAATGCTCCTGGGCTCCAGGACCTGAGCTGCCAGCTGTGGGAGGAAGCAGAGAGCCCAACATTAGTAGTGTTAACACCACAGGGTAGCTAAAGGACATCACGCCCTGCTAACATGACATGACAGAACAAGTGACCCATATTCTGCTGTTGAACAGCACCAATGGGTGGGATGTGTCACATGCTGCCTCTCTGCTGAGATAACCCAGAGGTCACAAGGGTTGGGTTTCTTCCCATTGTGTTGCAGCAGGGAGTTTGCTGGCACTGTGTGCTGTTCACTGCTGTTCGACACTGGCCTCAGGAGAGGGCTCCTGAGTGAACTGGGGACACCAAAGGGGGAGCAGGGATGGCTGGAAGAAAGTCCACCAACACAAAGCAAAACCTGTTTCCTCTGTGGTGCCTTGCTGGCCTCCTGCAGGGGAGTGTGATGTGGGCACCACGGGTGTTTTAACTCTGGAGGTGCGTGGTGCCAGGCAGCAGTGAGTGCTGGACTCTGCAGCATCACGTTTGCTTCCTACATGTGATGGGGTGGCCAAAGCAGGCTCCTTTTCCTGTGAAGTGTTTGAGGTCATGCCTCCTGTCCAGGCTTCAGTAAGCCCCCAGGTCCTGGTCCCCTGAATTCACTAAAGAAATGCATCTAAGCCCAGCCACGCTCATGTTCACCTTCTCACAGACTTGCAAAACCACTGCACCCCGTTCCCACCATCTTTGACGAAGGGGCCTCTTGAAGATATCGAGTTCCTGCCTGTTTTGTGAAAATAGATATGTGAGGAAAGGAGAGACACTCTGCAAGGGCCCTGTGGTGAGAGCGACCCCGGGTGAGACCCTGTGAATTCCAAGTTGGCTCCTAGAGATGCAGTGACCCTGGTAAATGGATCCACTTATGCACTGGATGACTGACAGCCCCACCACAAGCATACTAGAGACCCTACAAGGTAGTAATGATGCTCTGAGAACCAAGCAGCTGTACGAGCCTCCTCCTCCCTCTCCCTTCCTGCTGCACAAATGCCTCTGATGCTGATGGCCTTGCTGTTCCTCCTCCCAACCCTGCCGGATGGCGGGGGATGATGGAGATGAGGGGTCGGGAGCCTCTGGGGCAGGAATGTCCCTATTAGGGCACAGCTGTCAGTGCTTGGCTGCAGGAGGCTGGAGAGGGCAGAAGAAAGCCATGGCCAGAGGGGTGGTGGGTTGATTTATGAGGAAGCTCCCCCCCACTGCCCCGGCTCATTTTGGCTCCCTCCCCCAGACTCAAAGCCAGTTTGAATGTCACCCAGTGGTGCTGCCACCGTGGCCACGTGGCCCCTTGGCTCTCCTGCTATAAATAGCTCCTGCCTGTGCCAGTCCTCTGTGAGAGTGAGTGGTGATTAGAGGCATTGGGGAGCAAAAGTGGCAGGGCAGCCACCTCGCCTGTGCAACGGGGTGTCATGGGGCCACCCAGCTCACAGCCTGTCCCTGAAATTCTGGGGGACGGTGGCAGGCACCCTGGTGATCAGGGCCCAGGGACCTGTTACTACAGCTTGAACAAAAGGGACAGATGGAGAATGTAGTTTTTTTCTCCTTTCCAGCAATTGCACGTCCTCAGGCCTGTCCCAAAGCCCTCCAGGAGGAAAAATACTCCACCAACCACCACAGCATTACTTTGATCCTCCTGCAGACACCTGCCCTGTTGTCTTTAGGTGCAAATGCCACCATGGGAGGCAAAAGGGATGTTTGTGTTACACAGGAAGCAGGAGTGTCAATGCTCTCTCCTTGCTCTTTGCCAGTGCTTTGAAATAAAGGTAAGGCTGGATGTTCAGGACCTGTGCTTGCAATAAACACTACTTGAAAGGGGCAGAGCACTAGTTTGTGTCTGCACACCCATTGATTAGGCTGATAAGGCACTGGTTTGGTTTGGCATCCCATCTGATGGCTCAGGCCACCTCAAAGCACCTGAGAGTAGCTGGAGCCCCATATTTGCAGTGAGAGATGGACACCTCTCCTGGGCTCTCTAGACATCTGCGAGTGAGCAGTGGTAAGAGAAGAGATTTTCTGTTTCCCATTATGGGGGTCTGGCCTGACTGGACAAAAGGATGGAGCCTGTAGGATCATCAGCTTCCTGGGACATTCTCAGCATGTCCCTGCTTGTTGGTGGTTGTGTACACCAGCAAGAGGTTCCTGAGAATCACCTCTTGACACTCCAGCTGCTTTGTGACCAGAGGAAAACACAGAATGGCCAAGGGAAGAAGACTTATTTATTCATGTCCAGTCTACTCCATACTTGATTTAGTTACTTACTAAAATAACTAAATCAAGTATGATTTGTCGCTTACTAAAGATATGTCAGCCATGTGCCAGACAAAGTCAGGGCAGTTGAAGCCCAAGTAGTTCTTGACTCTTGCACACAGGAGATGGTTAGGGTTTCTTGTGGGTGTTTGAAGGTCAGAAATACGCAGAAAAGCTGCAACACCTGCTACAAGCAAGTGGTTGGATGTGAGCAGGGATGTGTGCAAGAGAGGAGGGATTGATCAGGAGTCATGTATGTCAGCATGCAGCACACACAAGGTAGCTCTTTGGAAAGGTGTGGGTGCAGTTCTGCAGCTGTGAGTATGGAAGCTTGCTGGAAAAGAGTAAAAGTGTCGGGAAAACGTGGGTGATGTGATGAAAGCCTCTTTGTGTGAGACTGTGGGAGTGCTCAGTAGTCAAAAATGGTCTCAGTAATGCTGGAGGCGTGCCTGTTTGTGTGGCAGGACTTGTGTGACTGTGTCTAGCAAGGCTGTCTCCTGGAGGTGTATGAATGGTGGGTGTGAGTGTTTGGGGTCGTTCCCCTGAAGAGGCTCATCCCCAGAGATGTGCAACGGTTTGGGAGTTTAGGAGAGTGCTTGTGTATGGTGTGTGAGTGTGCCTGCGGGGCCAGCGCTGGGAGCTCAGCGGGCAGCCTGCCTCCTCTGCAGGGACCTTCATGCCGATGAGAAAAGGAGGCTCAGCACAGCCTGAGCTCCTCTCCAGAGCTGGGTCTCACAACAGGGAGGTCTATGTGCAACGTGAGACTTTTGGGAGCCCTTCCCACTGTGGCCGAGCCTGGAGGCAGGAGACTTTGCGGGGTGTTTATGGTGGCTTTTGCATGTGCAAGCTGTGCAGGAGCTGGGCATTGCTCCTGGCCTTGCTTTCCCTGCTTTCCACAGCAGCAGGTGAGTCTAACCTGTGCATAGGTGATGATACATTTGCACACCTATATCTGAACCCCAAAAGGCAGCAAAATATGGAGTATGCCAGAGGCACAGCAGTTTGGCTAATTGCCCCCTACTCATTACAGTATCAAGCATTTATATATCCCCTTACAGTATTTTCTGATTCCATAATGCTAGTGGGATTTGAATGCAGATAATGTTTCTAATCTTGACAATCCTCTTGGCTCAGGACCTTGGGACAGAGGCATCTGTAATCTAAGAGCAGAGCCCTTCCTCCTCCTCCTGCCTTTAAGTTCATATTGCTCGAAGTCTTGGCCAGCCAGAGCCCTTGCCTTTGTGTCAGCCTCTATCTCTATAGCATGTAATTTAGCTTCAACAGCTGCACTGAGATATAGAGGGTAGAAACTGCCCTGAATGAACTGGACATAACAGATCATGCAATTCCTGAGGTAGAGCAGGAGCTTTGGGCTGTCAGAGTTGGCTGTGAGCATGAGCAAAGAGCCCAGTAGGTTGTAAATTCATGTCCTGTGCACATTTTGCAGCCTTATTCTGATGTGCATGAAGCCTTTGCAATGCATACTTTCTACCCATAGGATCCCAAGCTGTGTCCTGTGCAGCACTGGGAAAAGGAGGTGTGAGCTTGGCAGCATTCCTCCTTTCTAACCACGCTTGAGTGTGAGGGGGTGAATGGCCCTCTGGGATGTGTGGGAGGTCCAGCCCAAAGTGAAGCTTGAGTACCACCAAGTATGTAGGAGCCCTCTCATCCTGGATGGTTTCAGCAGTTACAGGCACCCAGAATAATGGTAATGGAAAGGCACAGCTCCCTGCCCAACATCTCAGCTTCACACCCATTGTACCTATCTGAGCCTAGGTGTGATGCTGGGAAGTTTTGGGAGATTTAAGAAGTCCCATAGGGTCATTCTGAAATCCTAGGTTATACAGCAGCAGCAATGTCACTGTCTGCCTGATCATTCTCCTATTCCAGCTGCAGGCAGCACTGATTTTGCCAAACCTTGCGTTTGGTGTCAGTTTTGCTGCTAAATGGCAAACAAAATCCCTCAGAGGGTCAAAAAATGGGGGTGGGAGGGGTGGCTGTCTCAGCACAGCCAATTTTTATTGTCAAGTGACTTTATGGCACTCTGGCCCGGATTTTCTTTCCACTTCTCCAACACCTGCCCAGAGCTCCCACGGACAGTAAGGCTCATCTTCCCCAGCTGCTCAGGCTGGGAGGAAGGGGGCTGGGAGCATTTGGGTGTCTCTGAAAACCATCATGGGTACACATCTCTTAACCACGGGGAGCTTTCTGTTTTGCTATTTAGCAGCGGAGGAAGAACAAAACTCCAGCAATGCGGGGAGAAGAGCAACAGGAGATGATGAGGAAAAGTTCCTCAAGCAATCTACACTCCTCTGCTGCTTCTCTCCTTCTCTCCTTAATGCTGCGGTTGGTGCTGATGGTCAGAACCTGGTTGATGAAATGATGGTGATTGTATATCCCAAAATGTTAGGTTTCTACTTTCAGAAACAGGAGGAGGAGATGGCAAGTTTTTAGTGTATTCCCCCAGAAGTTTTGAATCCTTACGCAGGACTCCTGCCTACATGCTATGGTTGGCTACTCTGTTTGAGACATTGGGCAGTTTCTTGGAGAGCAGAGGCCATTATTTCTCTTTCCTAATGCTGTGTTGTCCCCACTAACACCCCTTTGCATACCATACTAGTAACGTCTTAGGCTCTTCCACAATTCAGGCTGTCCTGAAGCACCGTGGTGATCAAAGAGCAGGGCCAGAAGCCTGCTGAGCAGCTGCCACTAGAAAAGTCACTTTGCTGGCAGTGGGACTGAAGGAGAGTATGTTGGTCCCACCTTATACACTTGTCCATCACCTGAGCTTCTTGGAGAGGCTGAACCTCCCCTCCTAGCAATCACTGCTCCTTGGACTAAAAGGCAAGTCCCCAAATATGGAACATGCAAAGGTCACTCCCTCAGAGCTGGGTTTCACAGGTAATGCTTCAAAAATGCTGCCCTGGAGCTTTAATTGTTGCGCAGCCGCTCAGCAGGGTCAGACATACGGCAGCGTGCTTTTGGCTGCCTCTCCAAAGGTTTCACATAGCTAGGGCTGTATTTTTATCTGCTCCTGGCATCCCTAATTTTAGCCAACTGCAAGCCAAAGCACAACCTCCCCAGCCGTGAGCTAACCGAGGCTGGTGCCCGTGCCACCAAGCACCCATGGGCGCAGGGGCCACCTGCCACTGCTCCCAGCTGGTCCCTGCTGGCACTACATCACAGATGTTTTGACAACTCAGTTGTGCAACTTGCATGTCAAGGGCAGACAGGGACGTGTGTGTGTGTGTGTTTGTGTGTGTGTGTGCTGCCCCAGGGGTCTGGGATTGGGCAAGGCCACCCCGCTAAGCTGCCCTTTCCAAAACGGAGACTGAGTGTAGTTTGGGGGCTGTTCTTGTCCTTGACAAAAGTGAGGCTGTTGCTTCATAGTTCTCTTCCTGGCGTCAGAAAAGCTGCTTTGAAACTGAAGGCTAGATGTTGCTGTGAAGCTCATGCAGGGCAAAAAGCTGGGTGTTTTTAGTGGATGCTGGAGGAGGGAGGCATGCTTGGTATTAAGCCCATTCACCTACACACGCCCATGCCATTCCTATGCCTCTGGCTCTCAGGAGCAAGCCAGATTTCTCCAGTTTCTGACCCAAGTGAGTGTAAGCCAGCACCTCTGAAATCCTGAAGAGTCCAGGATGCTGCAGGTCAGAGCTGGGAGCTCCCATCCTGCATCCACAGGAAGGATCAGCGAGACAGGGCCCTGGGGGAGCAGAGTGGTCCTTGAGACAAGAAAGACCTTTTCCCCAAGGAGTGAGCAGAGAGAAATAAGAACTGAAGAAAGCTTTAAATATGCATAGCCCTCCTTGCACTGGGTTTGAGGTGTCCAAGGTCTGCTAGCTGATGGCAGTGTCTCCTGCCAGGGCCAGACAGGGTTCCCAGAAAAAGAACATATCATGTACAGCAGCTGGCCTTCACCGGAGCTGTGTCAGAGAGCATGCAGGAATGAGCACCATCAGCACTGCTCAGGAGCGAGCGCTGACCCTCTGGGGTGCCAGGGAGGGGAGGAGCGACTGCCTGGGAATTGAGTTCTTGGTTGCTGCTCGCTCTATTTCCTTGGGCATGTTTTTGGGTTTTTTTTTCTTATGTATGTAGGTAAATCCCAATGTGCAAAGGAAAGAAAAAAAAGGAGAACTTGGACCTTGCTAGGCCACTTTTTTTCCAGGCCATGGATTTTGTGCCTAGTTGCCTGTTATTTAGGGACAGAGGCTGCAAAAGGACATCTTTGGTCATCAGACTCAGAATCGTGTCATTCAATCTCTGTCACAAAGCAGTCAGTGTCCATTTAAAACTCATTGGACCGTCCCCCCCTTCCTCCTCTGGTGATTAGGGACTTTGTAGTTCCAGACTTGTTTTATTCATAGCCCATTTGTCCTTAGGCTTTGCGCTTAAATAGCTCTTCTCCCTCACGGGTGTTTAAAAAGAATTATCATATCCCCTTTCCATTCTTCCCACAGATGAAACTCAGGCACGAAGGAAGGGCAGTCATGGGCTTTGATTAGTTTGGTTTTAGATGAAGGGCACTGGCAGACGAGGCTCTGGAGTAAGGGCAGGGTGGGCGAGCATGGCATGGCCACCCCTACCCGGTCTGCCTCACAGAGCAGCAGCTGCCCCAGCCTGTGGTCAGCTCCTGAGAAATGTCAGGGTCCAGGGCAGAGAACTTGGAATGGTAGCTACAAACACCGCACGTCCACTGAGTAGGTGAGTGTGAACTCAAGCTAGGCCTTCTTGGTCCCCTCACTCAGGATAAGAAAAAAATCCTCCGTTGTGAGCCTGGTGAGATGCTCTAAGAGGTTGCCCAGAGAAAATTCATTGGATTCCTCATTCCTGGAAGTGTTCGAGGCCAGGCTGGAGGGGCCTTTGAGCAATCTGGTGTGATGATGCATCCTGAAGAGGAAGTCACACCTCACCTAGTGGAAGGTATCCCTGCCCATGGCAGGAGGGTTGGAACTAGGTAATCTCCAAACTATTCTGCATTTGTATGAAACACGCATTTTGTATCTCATACAAAAGTGAGACCCTGCCTCCTGAGAACCAGCCCAGCACAAAGACACTGGGAACCCTTGCTGGCACTTTTAGGGGAACCTGACTAGCATGGCAGGATGGCAAGATCAGAGAGGATGGACTTTTCCACATTTTTCCTCAACTGCATTTCTGAAGTGAGGAGTGACTCAGAAATTTCTGAGCTGCCATGCAGCTCAAGGTCTTGCATAGAAATGGCCTCAAACTGCACCAGGGGAAGTTTAGATTGGATATTAGGGAAAATTCCTTTGTTGAAAGGGTGGTCAACCCCCTGGGATGACTGCTCTGGGAAGTGGTGGAGTCACCATCCCTGTAAGTATTTAATAGACGTGTAGACGTAGCACTCAGAGATACGGTTAATGGTGGGCTGTGCTGGGTTAATGGTTGGACTCGATGATCTTAGAGGTGTTTTCCAATCTGAATTATTCCATGATTCTATTACACCTACAGAGTCTGTCTGCAACAGCTGGACTGTGATAAGAGCTTCACGCTTCAGGGCCAAGAAAGTCCACAAAACTTGAGCAGACTTGGCCTTGTACTCCTCCAGCAAAGTCCAAGCTCACAGGGGTCTGCCGTGTCTCCAGGAGACATTTGCATTCTTTAGATCCTGGGATTACAGCTGGTTTCTGCTCATGTCAGAAGAACTCATGTCAGTACAATCCTCTCCCCAGTCATAATTCAACAGATGAGAAAGGTGCCTTTCAAAGCACAGTTATGGCTGTGAAAGTGGGGTCTTAGGAGAGATGCTGCTCATGCAGCCAGTCCGAAGTCACTACTGGGAACTGACAGAGGGACTTCAAAGAAAGAAACATGGCAATAATAGATAATTCAGCCTTGGAAATTATTTTTGCCACACTTACACAGAAAGATCAAGGCACACAGTTGTCCCTAGATGTCAACATGCCCATCTGTGAAACAGGGAGCTTTCTGTAACCCGTTTTTGTGACTGGCATATCAGTGAGTGAAATCCCCCTGGGTGCTACTGCTAAAAATCAGTACTCTGCTGGCTGTTGATGAGTTGAGACCTACTTACATGGCCTCAAAGGGGAAGTAATCAATGCACACTTTTTTCTTTTCTTTCGTCCCTTTTCCTTATTTTTTACATTAACTTATCTGTAGTGAAAGCCACTTCTTTTGTAGAAATAGAAACCAAAACACCTCTTTTATTACAGGCTCTTGCACTGTAAGCTTCTGCACATACCTATCCAGCCAGATGTCCCTCATCTCTCACCTTGAGGACTTGTTCTGTAGGGACCCAGAGAACTGGGAATTTCTGTGACACTCATTGAACATGTCTTGTTTATTCATATTTATAGTCATACCTAGACACTAAATTATATTCAGGCACTGTCCCATAAACATGGCCATTTTCAAAGAAAACATCTGAAATATGAGTTTGTGAGACAAAGAGAAAAGTGTGCTTACAGAAAGGTCTTGGATTTACATTTTTATTTTTACTGATTTTTTTTTTTTTTTAAGATTTTTTATTTATATACCTAGAGATGGGGATAAAGTAGAATCTCGTCTCCTGGTTCCTATGGATTTTTGGGATAAAATATACAGACCTAAAACTGGTAAAACTTTATTCTGTGTTACATCAGAAGCAGAGAGAGACTTTTTGTTATGTATTACATGGCTCCGAACTCTTATGGGAATATCTGCTCTCAAGAGAGTGAGACTACATTCAAACCAGCTGATCTTGTACTGCTTTTTCCATCCTGAACTGGAAGCTGCAGCAGTTTCAGCACTTGGAAATAAATGAATTAGAAGGTAGAGCTTACACACAGTTTAATCCTTGCCTTTTACACGGCTCAAAATTCTTCTTTCCCTTTCACACCACAGGGAGTTACTGGCTGTGTTCCTATGTGTTACAGAATTGGCCAAATATGTTCAGGAGTTTCACTTTGTCCTGCCATTTATTGCTAGAGGCTGGACTGATCCTAGGCTTCATCTAGAGAGGGGAGTACCACATCCCTCTTCTCTTTCCTCTTATCAAACTGGTTTGTGCTACGGCATTTCTCCACGAACTTTCAGTCCAGGGGCACTGTTGCATTGAAGGGACTAAAATATCTGGGCTTGATGAGCCTCTCTTTTTTAAGGATATTACACATGCACACAGATGGCAAGGGAAGAATGGCAGGGGAGCCAGGGCTGAGGGAGTTTCAGCAGAAAGAGGATACCAGAGTGCATCGCAGGCAGCCTGCTTTGATAGTGAGAAGCCCTCAGCTGCTGGAGAGAGTTTCTCAAGCGTAAAAGGAAAGCCCCTAACACCAATGCTCATTTATTCTTGCTACGTGATTCCTAGAGACAGGGATTGGCCCACTGGAAAGCCAAACTCCCTATTTAGGACATTCAGAGATGAGAAGGGAGAAGGTCTGAGAAGTGATGGTATGAGACAGGGTGAAATATGGTTGAGGAGATAGAGAGAAGAAAAGCAGAACAAGTATTTCTCAGCTTCACTGCTTCGATCTTTTTCCCTCTTAACTCTTCTTCATTAGAGGTGAGACCCTTTAGGACAAGTAGCTTTTTCTTTTGTTTGTTTGTTAATTATTGTGATTGCTTGGCTGTCTCATCTTCTTCACTGTGTCCACCCCAGGGAGCGTGCAGAGTTCTTGCAAACATCACCACAGGGTAGGAATGGCTCCTGTTATCTCTGGGACTGCTTGGATCAAGCTCTGCATTGCCCTGTATGGAGGCTTTTCCCTACTCAAGGTACAGGTGCTTTCCAGTAGCCAGTGGTGCAGAGTGGAGTATAGGAGAAAGGTACACAAAGGAGAGGAACCCTTTAACCTGAACTGTGGAACAGCCTGTGCTCATGATATCTCTGCCCATGGTTGTCTTGGAACAACCCTTCCTCAGCTCTCTTCCATCCTAGCCAGAAAGCAGTAGGCATCTCAAATCATTCCTTTGGCTACTTTTCCTAAGAGACCAACTCACCAGCCCCCATCTTTCCAATCTGGACCAGGGGGGCTGGCACTGCCAAGCCCTGGAGCTGTTGTCATGAGCAAACAATGGTCCAAAGGAGCTTCTTTTGCTCCCAGAGGGGTTCAGTTGTCCCTGGACCCTGTTGTCAGCAGGTGGCACCCAGCAGTGTAGGTGGTAAGAGCTGCTAGGACCCCTTCATAATGATCATCACCTTCATTCCCCTTCTAAACTGGAAAGTGACCCTGGGCTGCGTGGGAATTTGTTATCCAGTACACCTGGATACAGGGAGCTGAACACCCCATGTGCTGTGCCAAATGCAATATCAGCTTGATGACATCATCCGTTTTCTGGTGATAGTGGGTGTGCACCCTCAGCTTTGGACAGTGTCAGTCAGTCCTACATGCTAGTCTTCTTTCTTGGGAAGGAAATTTTTCTTATCATATCACTTCTTGATCTGCTGTACATAGTTATGATTTAGTAAAGTCCTTAAATAAGTGCTTAACTTTTCTTATGTGCTTTCAGGTTGTCATTTTGATTTCCTAAGTAAATGAGAGCCTTGTGATTCTCTTCTCTCTCGCCTATTTATCAGCTGCCTTCCCTAATAAGCTTTCTAGCTATTGGCCCTTTTCAACCAAATTTTCCAGTCAGTGATTTCAAACATAATGAAGCTATTGCAAGTTTTGTGAAGAGCAAAGACTTGGAAGGGAAAAGGCTGAAGTGCCCTGAAAGAAGGAAATGTTGCCAATGAGCTCAACCCCCATGGAATTTCAAAGGACCCAGTTAAGAGAGAGCCTCATGTGTTTTTCATTCCTGGGAGAGGCCGCAGTCAGAGCTTGTTACTGATGAGCTACACATTTCAAGGAAGCCATGGTGGATCTCTCTTGCTCTTTTCCTTGGTGTCTAAGGTAATTCTTCATGTCTTTGATCTTTGGAATTGTACATTTCTTATAAGGTACATGTCAGAGAAGCAGAAAGGGTGGACTATTTGGGAGTTTTCTGTACTTAACTTCATTAAGTCCATGTACCCACCCACGCATGTCCATGAGACAATCTGATGTAACAACCCCTAACCACCAGCTCAGAACTTTGCTTTGCTCCTCACCTGCCAGTGTATTGGATAGAGGCTCACTTTTATTCCTAAGGATAGAGACTGATGACATTGTATGGAAGGGGGTCAAAGATATAATATATTTCCAGGCTGTGAAAGCAGCATGTCTCAATGGGAAACAGCAGGAAAACTGTCATTAAAATAAGATGGAAAGACACGAGGTGCTCTAGAAAGGAGCACCTTATCACAGGCAGCACCCTGTGCTGGAAACCTCCCAAGCCAGCTGTCAGGGAAGAGTGAGGGCTGGAGTGTTTACTTCTTAGATACCTCATTTCAGGTGCAAAGGACCTTCAGCACTCAAAGTCCTGATCACTCTACTGAAATTAGATTTGTAAAACCTTCCTGAGTGAACTTTCCTCAGGTTTGGCTGGAAGGAGAGCCCTGTCACTGCTCCTGTGCCTACAGAGTAGCTCACTACTCTAAGACTTGCTCAAATTACAAGAGAGCTGGATTCAGCTGCTGACTGCTTCCAGGAATACTGATCCCAGGCAGTTCATCTCACAGGCAAACAGCTCTACATCTCACTCAAGGAGCCACTGCAGACATTTCTTTCCTTCTCCCTGTGCTGGTGGACATGCAGTGAAGTCCGGCAGCTGAATGAGCTCTGATAGGGAAAATTAAGAGTGACCCCCAATGGCACAACATGTTATGGCTTGAACTGAGGGAGTTGAACACTCTCACAAGAAGGAGCAGATTACAACCTGGCTTGCCCACTTCTCTCGTGAGTGCTCCCATGGTTGAGTTCGTACAGAAACTGGGAACAGTAGCACCATGCCGGCCTGTGTCTTACGCAGAATAGAACATATCTTCTCTGTTGCATTCTGAGACCCTCTCCCCTTCTGATTCCCTGTGAGTGACAGAAGCAAAGAAGTGCTCAGTCTGCAGATTTCTCTTGTGCTTGGGCTGTCAGATTGCTGCTGCTGCAGTTCCCAGTCCAGGGGAGGGACTGTTCTGAAACTGTGATACATCCACTGAATCAGCACTGCAAGTGCTTTGGAAATTTTGAGGTCAAAGCCACAAGTGCCAGTTGATGTGTGGCACTGTTAGCTGGAAGCTGAGCACTAGGGGTCTGGAGCACTACAATTATGTAAAGTCTGCTGCAGGTCTAACCCTCAGTCTCTTGCCCAAGGTCACATAAGAAGTCCATAGCAGAGACTAATTGGAAACCAAATAAATCACCAGGATCCTAAGCTAATGTACTCATGGCTGAATCCAATCCTGAAAAATAAAAGCTTAAAACCATGTTGTATTGCAGCTGTTGCATGCTTGATATGGGTCCTTGTTAGCATGGGTAATGGTGTCATGAGGACTCAAACTGATGGTAGACATCAGACCATAGAGTCATGGAAACACAGAATGGCCTGGTTGGAAGAGATCTTAAAGATAATCTACTTCCAAACCACTGCCATGGACAGAGACACCTTCCACTGTGCCAGGTTGCCCAGTACTCCATTCAACATGGCCTTGAACATTTCCAGGGATGGGACATGCTTCTGTCAGGTTTCTATAAATATGTATCTAGTAAATGTTTGACACCTATCAAACACAAAATAGCTATCCTATTAAACAACAATGTGATTATACTACCAACAATACTCATTTCAGCTGGAGTTCAAGCATTACTTTTTTCTTTTCTTTGCCAAGTGTTATTTGATCACTCACCTGCAGAAAGCAGCTATTGCCTGATAGGTGAGTAAATTCTGGTTAGTTTTTGGATCTTTCTTTCTGGCAGTCATCAGGCTTGCTGAGGAGGTCAGAAGACCTTGAACTTGACACTGGACTTTTTTGGGTCCTAGCCCTCAGCAAGCATATTTTCTTATTCACTGTTCCTGCACTCTCAGGGGTGCAATGCATTTTTTTCTCTGGATCTGATAAATAAAGCAGAAGTGTTTCACTTCTTTCACTGAATTCACTTTCTTTTCAAATATGTCTTTTAGTTAAGAGGGAATATTTGCAAGCTCCTGGTAAGAAACATGCACCTAACAATCGAGGCTTGCAGCTGTATGATTCCCTAGACTACAGCTACACCACAAGAAAGAATGCTATGAATCTACACTGTCACTTTTACCATGATTTATTTTACTGAGGATTAATGAATCATTCGTTCATGAAAGAATTAACAACACTTTTTCCGGCGCAGAAGTGAATGGTTTCATTAACAAGTGTCAGAAAAACAAAAAGGGATTTAATTCTGCACCAACAGGGAGCTTTTGAGATGGGGAGCTAGGACACACGTTTGCTGCACAGCTTGATAAGGTTTCTTGGCTGACTGCTCCTAGTGGGATAAAAAATGGGACTCAATCCAGAATACAAGTGGGATACTGGCTTGCACAGAATGAGAAAGGATCAAAAAATTTCAAGCTACGGACTCAGGTGCTGAGATTTGGGAAAGCTCAGCTGAGCTGAGTTCACGTTTCTGAGGCTCACAAGGTTACTTGTTGTTGCCTGAGTTTCTGACAGACAATCCAGAAAAACTATTTCCCAGCAAACTGAGAAGAGCACAAAAGAGGATTTGCAGAATTCAGGCAGGGGGGAACTGAAATCCAACTAAACAGACTTTTGGATGCCCAACCTCCCCAGCATGAAACCATTTGACTCTCCTGTCTTGTGGCTCCTCACCACGACTCTGAGCAGTGCTGTGGTACCGACCCTGACTGGGGCATGCAGCAGCACTTACCTCCAGGACCATCTCTGTCATCTGGAACTGCTTCTGGGAGACCTTGTCAGAGCTCACGGGCTCATGGAAGAGCAGGCAGAGCATGTCGTACTTCTTTAGTGCCTGCTTGTAATTCTTCTCGTTCAGGTCGATCACTCGGTCTTTTCCATCGTAAGTAGGGAAGTTCAGTCCCTCTTCTGCCTTGCAGCAGAAAAGCAGGTAAAAACCTGCCAGGATCCAGCAAGTTGCCTTCATAGGGGCACCCTTGGAGTGCAGCAAAGGGTGGATAAATGTCCCCCTCTTTCTTAATTTGAGAAGAGAGGGAGACCAAAGACTCCAGATGAAGTTTGAACTAAGTTTCTCTTAGTTCCTCTAAGTTTCTCTCTACTGCTTTCCTAGAGTTGAGCCCAAACACTGCAAGGCTGGTGGGGAGCAGCAAACTTTGCTGTCCTGTACTCACAACAAAGAGAGAGACAGACGGGAGAAGCTGTCAGGCCAAGCCCTGGATACCTTACATAGCTGTGTCCAGCTCCCGTGTCATTAGGAACTCCATTTTTAGGAAGCAGTTGTTTCAGGCTAAAAATAAACCCTGCAATGAATAAAAAGGACAGATATGACACCATTGAGGGACTTGCTGGCACTCTGCATCATCTGAGAGAGAGGGAGTGGGCAAGAGGGAGGGAGTGGAAGATGTCAGTCCTGGGAATATGCAGGCAGTGTTTGAGGAGGGACAGACTTCACTTGTACAGGGAACCAAGTTACAGGCTGTCCTACTAGGAAATGACAAAAATAGAAGGTATTTACTGCAATTTATAATAAGGGTATCTCTCTTAACATCCCTTTGGGCATCACAGTGATTAGGCTTTTGATAACAGATCTCAGGTTAAACAGTTTCAGAGCCTCATCTGCACCACTGGAGGAAAAGTCCTGTTTCCTCAGCAGCAAAGGAGGTGAACACTCCTGGGACTTCTTTCTCCTGCCTGGAGCACCATTTGGAGCTACCTGCTGACATTCAAGGTGCTTTCTGAAGCACATTCTCGGCTTGGGGGGCAGCAGGAGAATTTCTGGCCCTTGGACCTGTAATCCAAAAGCAGAGGGAAGCCTCCCGTTTTCACAGCAGTTCCCAAGCTGCACACATTGCTGGCAAGTGGTTAAACCTTGTTGTGCTGAGGGGGCTGACAGGTGGGAGGCATGTACCCAAGCCAGTGTCTTGAGGCAGGAGGCAGGGCTCTCCTCAAGAGGATGTTCACATGGCACCATCACCGGCAGCCGCCCTTTCTGGGACCTGCCTGCTGGACGGGAGCAGGTTTCTCACACAACCCTCTTGCATTTCCCAGCAAGTTGCCCTGCATATTCCTCCTTCATGTCCCAGGGATGATGGCCAGTTCCCCTTTCTGTGGGAGCTCAGCACCAGCTGCTGCTTTGCTGTATCACCTGCACAGCGCTGCTGGGGGAGAGCCGTTCAGAGGCACAGTCCCTCAGCTCTTGCCCTCCTCTGACCACGGTGTCACCTCTGACCCATGACTGGCAGCAACAGGCGGGTGGAGGCAGGCCAGCTGGCCACAAGCCAGCCCTGGGGCTGGCATAGATCCACTGGAAAAGGCCTGCTAAGGGGCTGGCAGAGAAGCGCTTGACAGAGGGCACGGCTCCCTTCCCCCTGCCAAAGCGATGTGCAGACAAGTGGCCTTATCAGGTCTTTTCCTTGCATGCTGCTCCATCACAGCTTTGCTCCATCCACACCAGGGAAGAGACAATATCCCTTCTTAATGAATTTGTTTCCATTTAATTGTACATCTGGGATTATTTCAATATTTGGGGCAAAAGGTGAGCACTACTTAGCAATTACAGAATCATAGAATCATTTAGGTTGTAAAAGATTCTTAAGATCATTGAGTCCAGCCATTAATCAAACACTGCCAAGTCCATCACTAAAGATGTCCCTAAGCATCACATCTACATGTCTTTTAAATACCCACAGGGATGGTGATTAGAACACTTTTCTGGGAAGATTGAACACGTGTCCTGGGTGACTTAGGAGTACACATCCTTTCACTTCTTTGTTAGCTTCCACTTCCCACCTGAACAGCCCACAACATACTGACTGAAACCCTCCAGGTAATAGTTTCCAAATCTGTTTTATTTCCAAAGCCTTTTCAGAAGTTCAACATTTGCTGGCAAATTAAAATCCTAATGACAAAGCCTGAGGAATCTGGGTAAAAGCCAAAACAAGACAGCCTCCAAAATACACTTCTTAGAGGCAGCCTTCAAGGGCAGTCATTTTTAGAGGGAGAGGTAAGTCTGAATAAGTCTGGTTGGTTTTAGTGGGAGACACAAGGCTTGTGTCACAGTGGGTGGTAATGGCTGGTGAGGTTTATGCTGAGTGTTTCGGATGTAAAACACAAAACCAAGTTTGTGGTATGATTAGGCATACATTAGGCTGGGTGCTTGCCTTTGAAGGACCCCCATGGATCTGGGGTGCAGGAGCAGGCTTCACTGGCATCACAGTGTGAATTTTAAAGCAGGAGCGCATTAGGCAGGGTGTGAAAATGAAACGTTCGCCGCTACTTCAAAAATTGGCCTATGAGGCTCCTGACCTCCTTTATTCAGAGGTAGATCTTCAGCAGTTGCTCCACTTTGATATTGCTCAAGCTATTTTTGATGCACTTTTTCTCTAGTCTGAATAACTTTTTAATCTGCCTAAAAATAGATATAATCCAATTTTCATTATCTCCTCTTTTTTTCCTATCAAAAAAGGAACAAAAATGCTTCTTATTCACAAAAATTGTTGCTTTGTTAGCCCCACAGGAATCTCATTTATCTGCTTGTGGCATGAGTAGCAAATATTTGTGATTCTTAGGGTTCACCTCTGCATCAAAGGGAATTCTTCCAGCAGACCAACCCTGGGTGTCATGGTCATCAGAGAGTCCATCTCTTTGTGTCTCCACTCAGAACTTCAGTGGGGCTGCTAGGGCTAAATCTAGTGGACATTTTCTTGGTCTTCTAGCTCTAGCTGCATCTATATGAAATTCAAGACACCTTGTTCACCAAGGCAGAAGTAATGGTGAATTTCTCAAAGTTGGAACAACTGCCTCAATCACCTGAAATTCTTAATTCCAATAAACTTTAGTCAAAGCAGATGTTCTTCTTGCAGTCCTGCCAACACAGATCTGAAATACTGGATTCGTGTGTTTTGGGATGTTCAGAACAGCAGTTAAATACTTGAATCTGAGCAGAGCTGCTTTGGTTTTTTCCCTAGGGAATAGCAGAGCTGGGACTGAAGCAGATGCTCCCACAACCTGACAAAGGCCATAAGTATTGTGCCTTTCTCTTCTTCATCTCTCTTGGTACTATCAGCAGCACACTGAAATGTGTTCATCTCAACCCCGGAAGCAAAACTCCTTGGAATTTCAAAGCATGTCCATCCACTCTCAGATAATGTTTTAAATTTGGAATTTTGGGCCAGGCTCACTGTCAAAAAAAGTGCAGTGTGCAGACCCCATGCATTTGGGGAGCCTGTTGGGGAGTTTTGTTGAAGGCCCATTTCTACAGGACATTGGCATAAGTTTTCTCTGTGTGTCAGATCCTCTTTCACAGGGTAGGAGCAATAGCAGCTCCCTGTGGGAGGGAAGGATGAAAGGAGCAAAGAAATTTCACAGGTTTCTCTGTGAAACTTCAGATTTTGCACTCCTCTGTTCACTGCAAATACTTTGTGCTATCTACCTGCATAGTCTAGTGTCTTCCCGTTCCCATTCAACTGCCTGTGGTTTCAACACGTGTTTCTGTGGGCAGTGGCGCATGAAGGAATGATATGGTCTGAACTAAATCCTGGGACACTTGCCTTTCAGCTCAGGTATCTCATTTCCTGGCAAAGCTGGCATCTGTTAGTCTCTGATTAAGATGACTGCAAGGTTCAACCTCCCAGCTCTGATTACTTAGCCATTGACTCCTTCACCCATTCTGTTGCTGCATCTCTTAGCCCTGCCTCAAGAAACCAGTACGATGCTTTCCCCCAGCTAACTATCCCGGAGATGCTTCCCTGAAAGCTTTCTGAGGAATGAGCTGTTAGGGCTCACTGCCTGTCCACCCTGACAGGTGCCCATGTTGTTCAAACAACCTTCAGAACTAGCTCAAAACTTGAGGCAAAGAAAGAGATGATTAAGAGGAAACACTTACTGTTGGTTATTCACTACTGTTGGCTTTCTGGGTTCATCCATCAAGCAAAATCCTAGTTCCAGGGATTTAGGTTGCAAAACCATGCCTGACATTCATTGAAGTAGGATTTTACTTTATTTCTTACAATTTTGTGAGGACAGGTAGTCAGTAGCAGAGCTCAAAACAGTACAACCTCATCCCTTCAATTCAGATTTGCAAAAATGCAGGGTGGGGACGTAGGATACATAAAAATGTCCTTCTTCTTGATTTTTTTTCCTACTTGTATTACAAATTTGGGATATGCACTTACTGTTCCTCCCTCCTGGACACTGCAGCTGCACTCCATGCTGCTGTTCTCACCTTCACTGTCCTTTCTATCTCACACAGTAAAAGATGTCCCCAGCCACAGCTGATCCAAATGCTTCAGTGAGCCTTTTTTCCAGGGCTTCAGGATTTAGGGTTCTGCTTTAGCTAATCTCTTTTCAAGCTTCTAAGACCTTGTGTGTTTTGCAAGATAGGAGTATTCAGAAACTATGCCTTTTGCCACCAGCGAGCCAAGCAAGGTCACAGCGGGTAATAGCTTGCAGCGTACTGCTGTGACCAGGGTGGGAGCCTCAGAGACACACTGGACCTTCCTAAAGAGACCAAGGGGAGCACAGTCATCCTGAGAAAAGCTCTGCAGTGTAAAGAAGCCTAGTTCTCTCTCCCTCCCCTTCAGCCCTGAAAGGTGATAAGTCCTTCATGATGCTTTACAGTGCCTGTACTCCAATGCAGTCATGCCAGTGACGGCAGGCAAGTACAAGGCAGAGGAGCTGTATCATTGGCACTGCCTTCCTTTTTTACCTGTTACAATCTGCCAGAGATCTTTGTAGTACCTGACAGTACTTTGACTGAGTACTGTCAAAGCAGCACTGAGTACTGCTGTGTGATAAGAAGATGCTATAAAGCCTTTCTGACTCACAGACACTGGTTTTGATGAGGAAAAACAAATACAAGAGACACAAAACCACTTCTATGAAATTACACAGAAGTTGTAAAGGGAAGGTCAAGAAGATAATCTGGGTGTCCTAGGTCATTCTCAGATACAGAGGCATTTCAAGAAAATCTTGTGTTTTTTAGGCATTGTGTCCCCCAGAGCAAAGTTGTTCTGTGCCACCTTAGGGGATCTCACCTCTCTGCCTTTGGGACTTTGTCTGGCACCTGTGACTTGTACGTGTCACAAAGTAATTTAGAAGGTCAAAACTGGGACTGTCCCAGAAGGACTAGGATAGTTACCTCTTAATGAGCTAATGATCCCTACACAGCAAGAAAGGATTTAACTAAGACATCACTGTGGCCAAATGGAAATGTGCCCATTGGCATGTATGGAAATGGAAGGGAAAGAGAAAAAAATTAATTGAAAATGAAAAGCGTTAAGAGAGATTCTGGAAGGAGACAAGGCTGCTGCTTCATGCAGAGGTCTGACAAGGGACATCTGAGGGCAGCCTGTTGTCTCGGTTGGGGAACCCATCAGATGGGCTGGAAAAGGTGGCAAGTAGCTTACAACAGGACACAGAGGCAGTGACCTGCCTACCCCTCCCAGCTGGACTGTGAGCTCTGCCAGCCTGTGGGAGCAGGGTTGTATTTGTCCACATGTAGCTCACCCTATAAAGGGTGGAGGGGCTCCCTGGAAGGCTTCCTGCATGTAGCACCAGGATGGGAGAATTTTGTGCATGTGACAGCCATAGGCTGGTCAGTAAAATCTTTGCTTTGCTGGTAACCACAATGAGTTGGGGCCCTCCAGCTGTGACTCAGAATAGTTCCAGTGATGCTGCACAAAACAGCCCACAGAGAGCCCTGGCCACAGTGCTGCCTGCAGTGGGCTCCTGCCTATCTTCTCTTCTGCAGGACCTTGGAGCAAGAAGGGGTCTAGCATGCGTCTGGTGCTGGGACCTTCGACCTCTGTACAAACTCCTAAAATACGCTGGCGTCAGTGCAGATCCTTGCACAGCAATTTTAAGCTGACTGATGAGAGGCTTGGTTTTGTTTTTCCCAGACACCTCTAATGCAGAAAAACACCACACCATTTCACTGCCTCCCTGCCCTGTTTAATGCCACTTTCTTCTGCTGAGATAATACAACTGATGAGTTAAAGCAGTTGCCCCTGAGACAGTGGCATAATCTTCCCTCGAGGGGAAAGGTGTGGGCAGGTGCTTCACGAGGGACAGGAAGTGGCTGTGGGTAGGAGATGGATGTTCAAGTTTTCCACAGCCTTCCCAGAGGGCTTTGGAAAAACCTTTCCATGCCTCAGTTCTCCATGTGAACTGTGCCAGCAGGGTCCAGGGGTGATATGATGCTGCAAGGTGCTTAGATATCAGACTCATAGGGATTAAGTGCTTTGGGCAGGCAGGGAGCTTGGGCCAGGTCTGAGCTCCTGAAGATTTGGCATCATGGAGAGCTGGAGAAGGAGATGTAACTGCTGCTGACCGTGTTTTCAGGAAAGCTGGCTCAGAAACCAGGTCAGGCATGTTCCCGTGAGAGGTGCTGAGATCTCTGTGAAAGCCCAGTGATCCACAGCGAAGCTGTGAGCCAGTGTGAAAATTTGGCCCAAAGATGGTGCCACAAGAACTGGGGTGTGAATGGTGCAGACTAAGCTCTGACCCAGGGACCTCAGCAATTACAAATAATATCATAATAATTTAATCATTTTAATAAAGTAAAAGTAATAAAACACGTGATCTGAAGCAGTATGTTCCCTTCTGAAAAACCTTAGGGCACATACAGCCCGGCCATTTCCATCAGTCTCCTGACTTTTTCTGGGAGGAGATGGGATCACTGGACTCTTGCCCAGCCTTGACCATGATCAGTATGTCCGAGCATGTGTCCATGTGTCTGTCTGCACGCACCCATGCATGCATGCATTAACCACTGGCACTTTTCCACTCAGCTTTGCTGGGCCAAACTCTAAAAGAAGGATCCCACATGAAACACACCCATTTGGGGTGGACGGGTCTGGGGTGACACCTGCACCTCAGGTTTCTCCTAGCCATGAGAGCATCAGCATATTTAATAACATCTTGATGACTGGAGGGGTGTTTAATTTAGTGGCGTGGCGCCTGCTGCTGCTGACGGGGCTGTTCCCAGCAGATTTACACCTGTTTCAGTGGAGTGGCTGCTCAGCTCTCCTCTGCTCCCGGCCTCTTGTGCTGCCCCTCAGAACCTTCCTCCTCCCCTGCCTGGACAGTGATGCCTGTTGAGGCACAGCTGACAGGCTGGGAAGTGCTGGGGTGAGCTCACTGTGCCACCAGGAACCTCATTCCTTTCGAATGATGAGCCAGATAAGCTTAGTGCGCTCCTTAATTTTGTAAGGAGACTGAGAGGATTTGCTGCTCTTGAATTTCTGCTCCATTTTTACCTTCTTCTTCTCCTCTAATTGGGTTTTACACTGTCTGGGATGGCCCTGAGTCTCTCTAAAAAGTTAATTCATCAGGCACTTGTATTTCTGAGGTGAACAAGTTTCCAAGCAGTCCAGATGTCTTCCAGGCAGTCCATTATGCATGCTCTGGGTATGATTCTTCTCTTTTTTTTTTGGTGCCAGGCAAATTTTGCAAATTTCTCGGATTCTTTTTTGTGAATAAAGTCGTACTGACAGCAAAGCCACCATGGATATTGAGGGTACAGTTACACAGTATTCCTAAGAATTCAGAAGTAATGACTCAAGTATCCCCTTCCCTTGGATCATTAAATCAGCCTAGAAATATGGAGATCTTAAAAGTGTCTTGCTTGTGGCATCTTTCTCTGGCAACTTCAGGGTGCCTCTGCTCAAGCTTTTACCTGCAGTCACAGGAGAGAGAAAAGTTTCTCTGTTAAAGCATCTCTGTTTGAAAATTAAAGTGGAAATGTTTGGGTAATAGCATGAAACCTGTCACGAAGGATCATGTAGGATGATATGGTGGAAGTTTAGCAAAAACTTGGAGACCTCGCCTCCCTCCTTAGGCATGGCTGAAAACTGCTGCTGAAGCTGATGGTGGGAAGAGGCATGCCTTGGGATCACAGAGTCATAGAGTAGTTTGGGTTGGAAAGACCTTAAAGATCATCTGTTTCCAAACCCCCTGCCACGAGCAGGAACGCCTTCCGCTAGACCAGGTTGCTCAGAGCTCCATCCAGCCTGGCTTCGAGCACTTCCAGAGATGGGGCATCTAGAACTCCTCTGGGCAATCTCTTCCAGTACTTCACCACTCTGAGAGTAAAGAATTTCTTTCTAATATGTAATTTAAAACTACTCTCCTTCAGTTTAAAGCCGCTATCCCTTGTCCTATCACTACATGCCCTTGCAAAAGCTCTCTGCCTTACTGAAAAAATGTCTCTGCCATACTGAAAATCAGCCACTACACACAATTCATGTGGTTAGCAGAAAGATTTGAGCATTGGAAACATTTTGCAACTTCTTCTGAATCTTTTTGCCCCCTCCTTAGAAATGGCCACCCACTCTTGAATAAACATTGGCTTGCCTTGATGAAGAGTCTCTTCATCCTGGGACAGAGCACTGCCCCACTGGCTGTGTCTGCTGTGGGAGGCTGGGAAGCAGAGGCTGGGCAGCAGAGGCTCCACCTGGGTAGGCTGGATGCTCAGAGGAGCCCTGCCAGAAGGAAGGTACCTCAGCAGCAGCCTCCTGCACCAGCTCTGTCCTGAGAAAGAAAGAAAAAAAGCCCAACACGCCCAAAAACATGCAGCCAATGCTTTCCTGGAGGAAGAAGCAGTATCTGTGTCTCTCCAAGCCTGGAGCTAGCAGGGTGTTATGCCAGAGCATGCTCTGGCTTTTCTTCCTAACCTGAGGTTTCTAGTTAAGTACCACCTGGCAGCACCCCTGAGCTGCAGCTTGGATCATGGTTTCCATAAAGGGCTGCTGGGTTCACTCATATTTATAACTCTTGCTCCGGCATGGCGTGTCAGCTTGCAGAGGTCAGCTCTTCATCACAGGAGCGGGGAGTCATTCCACAGGCTGTGCTCCTGTTTCCATCCCTGCCTGCCAAGGGGCCTCCCACCCCCTGGCAGATTGGACCTGGGGGTGGCTGGCTGAGGGGCATGGCAGAATGGTCTGAGGGGTAAAGGGCATGAGAAAAGAGGTTGCACAGGAGATACAGTGCCTGGTTTCTAGTGTAAACTCAAGGAGGTAGGTGTGCAACTTCCTCTAGTGCTCCAGGGAAAGTGGGAACCGCTACATCCCTGTGGGAGACAGGCTGTCTTTAGGCAGGCAAAGAGTTTTCTTCTTCTTCGGGTGCATTTTAGTAAGTATTGTGGGTAAGGAAGATCACAAGAAAACTAAGGCAAGGCTCCAGCTTGGTCCCTTCTTCTCTGAATTCTTCAAAGATGACTTCAGACTGACTCTTAGAGCTGCCAGCTCCAAATGGAGTTGTACCAAAGAGAAGATCAGACCATCAGATGCCAGCCTGTGGGCAGCATTCAGACATTCCTCATGGCTTGGCAGCAAGCCACAACACTGCTCTCAACAGGTCCCTTGCTGAGTGCCGTGGTCCTAGTGAATGCTGAAGATCCCTGACTGAGGGGTATTTTGATGAGCAGGAGACAAAAGCCAGCTTGGAGGATGTGACAGGTTTTAGAAGTCAGGCTGTACACTGATAGTGTTCTTCATCCTCCTGTGTCTCAGAGCATGTGCGTGGGGTGAGGAACCAGCACTGCCAGCTCGGCTCTTCCGCCTCTCAGGAGCCGCACGTCAGAGCCGTGTGTAGCACCCGCACGATGACGGCTGCAGCTAAGCTCCTACAAAGCTCCCTGGATTAGCAGGTGTGGATATACAGGGCAGGGATGCAGTAATTTGAGCTGGAGTAGTTAGTGCAGTCAGGCAAATGTCACATGTAAAAAGAGGATCTAAAATGATCTAGCACAGCAGTTTGTGTTCAGTTCTTACTGGCCAGTAGCAGGAAATCAAGATAGCTTTATTTTAGTAAATATGGCTGATACCTGTTCATCCTTGGTCAATGTATTTTTCTTGTTGTTTTTCTGGGTTTTTTTCCTTTTTTTTTTTTTTTTTTTTTTTTTTTTTTTTTTTTCTTTCTTGCTGTCCATTTCAATCCAGTACAGAGGGAAAAATTTCCAGGGGGATTACAGAGCTTTCATTATGCTTTCTGGGATGTTTTGACAAAGACATAAGTAACTACCTCACCATAAAGTGGTGTTTTCTGGACTACTTATATTACTATTTTGCCAGAGTTAAAGCCTGCAGATTTATGAACACAATGCCCTTTTAAAGACCAATTTCAAGCTGCAGTCATTTCAGGATGATTATTTCATTTGCAAGTAGCAGATTTTTGGGGTTTTAACTGCCAGTTAGATACTTAAAGCTAGTCTTGTGAAGATGTGAAACTCAGACATCTTTTCTACTCCTAGAGTTTGTTCTGATTGCTATTTGTCCAGATCAGACCCACAGAGGAGAGATTTAGGCAGCTAAACAAATCAGAACAGGGCCCGAGTCATTGATGCATTTAAAATTTTTCAAATCTGATGAAGACCCTGAGTATTTAAGACTAAAGTTAGTCCTTTCGACTTCCACATGTTGTGATTGTATACAGAACTATGTGGCTGAACAGCATCATTTATTCTGACAGTGTCAACCCAAATAACTGCACATGCTGAAAAGGGGAAGACTACCCAGCAATCATCTCAGGCAGGCTCTTAATGCCATTAATTGAGGTGCTAATTGAAAAAACCCAGCTAAAACTCTCCAGTGGCAGAAAGAACAGATCCTGCAACAGAAAGGACTTTAAAAGTGTGTTTTAGTTTAATAGAGAAAGTATATCTTTTGATGTTTTGAACTGAAATATTTTCATCTTTATCCAAAATTCCCTTCCCATACCTAAACTGTGTCTCAGATGAGAGCTGGGGGACCACTGCTTGAGTATCAAGCCCTAACACATGCACACACACACATATACATACATACACACATTTACTGGAAACATTTTGAAGAAAACCTGGGGAGCCTGATACTCAGGAAGAGGTTGCAGGAGCGGCCAAACCTGCCCAGAGTTGTCCAGCCCTGAGAGATTTCACTTATTAAACTCTAGTGAACCAAACACTATGACCAGCTGCTGTCTTATAGCTATCCAGTGACAGTAGCTTGGCTTTTTTTTTTCCCTGTAAATTACTGTACACAGGTGGGGAATTTATTAGCATAAGTAAAATCAGGAAGCAGCACTCCATCTATCTCCCTACTGACACTGACAGGCTGTGAGATGTTGACCTTCTCTGAAGTGTTAGTCTGTATGGCCCTGAACCCAGTGAAAACACTTAGGCCTGCGCTTAATTTTGCATCCCATTAGGTCTGCCCTTGCGCTAAAAGTTAAGTATGCGGGTCACTGTTTTCCTGGATCAGAGCCCAACTCCTGAAGGTCCTCCAAGATTTAGCTAGATAGAGCTTCTTAAGTGATACGATGCAATTAATGTAATGGGATTCTGCTCTTTTTCCTGTTTGTGGCAGATTTGTGATGGGGAGGCTGGGCTGCACAGAAGTATACAGCCAGCCATCAACAGTTTCTCACAAGCTATCATCTATAAACACATTCATAAGTTTTAATTATCAAAGTCTCTGGGAGATCAGTCTTTTTGTAGCTGATAAAGGCTGTCCCTCCTTGCAGACCCAGCATCCACATGCTGAGGTCTAAATTAAGAGCTGAAGTCTGAAGCTCAAAAGTGACTTTGCTTTAGCTGGGAGCTGTCAAAAGATTGAGAACAGCTACTGCGGGATGCTCAGGTCTTCAGACTGAGCTGCTGGCTCTTGAGTCTCCTTGGTGGTGGAATATAGCCCCTGTATCACATGTACGGTGGTGTGCCTGGCATGGCAGGAGACAGGGACTGATATTTCTGTCTCCTCTGACACAGGCAAAGGCAGCAATTGTGACCTAGGACCACAGAATCACAGAATGTTTTAATGTTTTGGGTTGGAAGGGACTGTAAGGATCATCTAGTTCTAGAGATCTGAGAAATGTCTTGCTCCTGATACTTCTCCAGCCTGGCAGCTTCAGGGTGCCTCTGCTCAAGCTTTTACCTGCAGTCACAGGAGAGAGAAAAGTTTCTCTGTTAAAGCATCTCTGTTTGAAAATTAAAGTGGAAATGTTTGGGTAATAGCATGAAACCTGTCACGAAGGATCTGAAAATCACAAACTGTAGGATGATATAGTGGAAGTTTAGCAAAAACTTGGAGACCTCGCCTCCCTCCTTAGGCATGGCTGAAAACTGCTGCTGAAGCTGATGGTGGGAAGAGGCATGCCTTGGNGCGTCCCGGGGGGGACACGGGGACAGCCCGGCGGGGACAGGGACAGCCCGAGTGACCAGGGACAGCCCGAGTGACCAGGGACAGCCCGCCGTGGGACAGCAGGGCAGCCCGCGCCTGCTGCCGCACGTGCCGTGCCGTGCCGTGGCCTGCCCCGCCCGCTCGGCGCTTCCTGACCCCGTTCAGAGAGCGGGTCCGGGTCTAGAAGCACCTGCGCCGTGTTTCGCTGATGGGGCCAGCAGTGTGCGCGTATGGCCAAGGAGCCCGGGAGTATCCTGGGGTGCTTTAGGAAGAGCAATGCCAGCAGGTCGAGGGGGGCGATCCTATCCTTCTGCTGAGCCCTGCTGAGGCTGCATGTGCAGTGCTGTGTCCAGTTCTGGGCTCCTCAGGACAAGAGAGACATGGACCTCCTGAAGCAGGTCCAATGGAAAGCTGATTAGATGATTAAGGGACTGGGAGCATCTACCTTGTAAAGAATGGCTGAGGGAGCTGCACCTGTTCAGCCTCAAGAAGAGAAGACAGAGAGAACCTTATCAATGTGTTCAAATATCAGAAGGGAGGATGCCAAGAGGATGGAGCCAAAGTCCTGTCAGTAGTGCCCAGCAACAGGACAAAGGGCAGCAGGCAGAAACTGGAACACAGGAAGTTTTGCCTGAACATGAGGAAGAACTTCTTTGCTGTACAGGTTACTGAGCATTGGGACAGATTGCCCAGAGGAATCCCTTTCTATGGAAATATTCAAGAACTGTCTGGACATGATCCTGTCCAGTGTGCTCCCCACCGTGCTTGACTGGGGAGGTTGCACCAGATGATCTACAGAGATCCCTTCCAGCCTTACATATTATGAAATTCTGTGTTTTAACTAGGACTTACACAGAAGTCTGGGCTCCAGAGTGGTCCCCGCAGACAATGCGCAGCTGACGGAGTGTCTGCAATGTGTCAAGGAGTGGCAGGGAGTCACAGGACTTTGGAGGTAACTGCTAGAGTGAAATTCAGGTCTTGGCTTTCCACTTTTAAATTCTGAGGCTCCCCCTGGCCCCCAAAGTTACAGAGGGCAGCTTGAAACTACGACCTATGGCAGGGTTTTCAAGGATCAGAAACCAAAATGTAAAAAAGCTCACCCCTTCCCTACCAAATACACACATAAGAGTCTATTTATGTAAATTAAATCTTATGATTTAAAAACGCTCCTGTAACTTTGACAGCTGCGATTTTTGAACAGGTAAAGATGGGTCTGCCGTGTTTTAGGGCTGTGATGAACCCTTCTCCCAAGGCTGAATCCAGCACCGAGGCACACCCCCTCCTTCCCCACGGTGGGATGTTTTTTTGTACGTTCTTCCATCGCTGATGGAAACAAAGCTACATGGCCAGTTGGGCTCAGGTTTAGCCTTGTCTGCTGGGGCCCCTTTTCACACCAATTCAGACAGCCTGGCATCAGTTCCCCTCTTTGTACACGGAGAGAGGGGCAGGTCGGGGCACACAGCACAGCGAGGAGCGGTGGGGTCTCCAGGCAGCGCTCGGCGAGCGCTGGCGGGCACAGATGGTGTTATTTCCCCCCGAGGGCCGCGGGGTGCCCGCAGCGATGCTGGTGCGCGGCTGAGCAGGGCGCTGGGATTTGCATGTGCCCTTTGCACGCCAGGCGCCGGCTATTTAAATGACAATGGGACGAGGGGCAGGTTAGGTATATATATAGACAGAGAGATATTTCTCTGTCTGCATGGGCTGCTGCTGGCAGCTGCAGTCCAGCAGCCATCCTCGCCTCCCCTATCAATATCCTTTCCCCTGAGCTGGAAGGACTAAGGGATAATTTAGTCTTTATGCTAGTTTAGACTTTGTCTGATTACCAGCTGAGCCTGATTACACAGGCCTTGCTGTCCCTTCTGGGAAATAGTCCAGACAGCACAGAGGGGCCACTGCTCCTCCTGCCAGTTTTGCCACTGCCAATCCCTCTGATTTAATTTTGGATTGCAGGAGGGGTGGCTTGTTCTCTCTGCTGTCCTCCCTGTGCACCCACTGTCAGGGACCAAAAGACCTAGTTTTTCTTGAGGACCATAAATCACATTCACACACAGGGCTTGAATATGAGCATGTTGAGCCAGCTGGTGGGGAGCTGAGCTCTTTTGACTACTGATGACATGGAGCTAGGTCCTGCAGCAAGGAGCAAAGTGGGGCCCACCTTCAAGTGGGCCTCCTTACCCACCCCGGTTTCCCTTTTCTTTCAGTTTGGCACCTCAGTATGTGTCAGTGGGTGCCTTGGATATGTGTGTAACTTGGGAGCAAGAGTGAGCTGTCAGGCAGAAATCAGTCCAAGCAGTAAAGCTGAAGATCTGTTCCAGCTGAGCATCCCAGCTCCAGCTATTTCACTGAGAACAGAGTGAGTGTCAGGCCAGGCAGCATCGAAGTACTGGGAACTGACAGCAGCCAGCAGTTGCAGTCCAGCAGCCATCCTATCCTCCCCCATCACTTGCCACTTAGGAGCACTTGGATCAGCCAGACACAAGATTCAGATCTCCGTCCATATCTACAGTTCTACAGAGTTCAGAGGAAGTGAAGTTTTGGCTTTGGACTTAGGTAATTTTCAAAGCTAATGAACAGATGGTGTTTTACTTGCTGTCTCCAGCCCCTTCGTATTAGCTGTGATCCAAGTCTAAACACCATAGATGAATTAGAATGGTCATGTTCCCACATTCACTTGGAGAGGAATTATGTGGGGAGATGGAGGGACATAATGCAAAGAGTGCTAGAGCCAGGACCAGTTTAAAAACACCTCTGCCCAGCTGGAGCTGTGTGTGTTGCACAGAGGAGTTACCACAACTTCTGAAGCTCAATGAAAACACTTGACCCTTGACTTGAACTGAGACCTCTGGTTATTGATCCCAGGAAAACTTTAGAGAAAGGGCCGTTGCATTCTGCCTGCAGCAGCTCTGGCTCCTGCATAGCTCCTCCTGTTTTTAGGAACTGTCACACTGAGCTCTCCCTTCAGCCTCTCTTCACTGTCTTGTGGGTAACTAGGACTGTACAAGAGTTTCATCATCTCTGGGGCTCTGTTTGAAATAAGTATAGGCTGCTCTCTTGTTTCCTGGTAGTTTCTCTTCACCAGAGTACAAGCCCAGCTCCTAAAACCTTTTCTCATAGGTTATGTGCTCCAGGTCCCTCACCATCTCAACTTATTATTCCAGGTTTTTCAACACCCCTCTGAAACCTGGGAGGTCTAAACAGAACAGAATATCTAGGCACAGTCTCATCAGCACTTAGAAGCAGATTAGGGTAATTTCTCTCGATCTGCTGGCCACCTTCCTCCTGATGTAGTCTAGAATGTGGATGTCGTTATTTGCAATGACAACACTCTCCTTGGCCTCCATTTGTAATCCCCTGGTCCTTTTCAGCTGAGTATAAACAGGTGTATCTTCACTGACAGATCATACAGGCCCAAGGAGTGATCCTGGTAGCATTAGTCATGGGTCTAGGTGGCATTTAGGATTTAACCCCCTGAGTCCCATCGGTGGTGGCACCCTGGCCATTTTTCTGTGTCCTGTTCCATGAATCTGAGACAATATGAGAGCTTGGGGAGCAGCAGGGTGCATCCAGCTGCTGAGAACTGATGCAAGCAAGTGTCAGAGGATGGAACTCAAGCAATGGTTTGTCTGGTGGCACCAGGGGTGCTGACCTCTCCCGTGGCACTACAGGCTCAGGTAGCACAGTGCTGTCCTGTGATCTGAGGCACAGACAGTCCGAAAGTGACTCTCTTGTACATCGTGGAGCAAAACATCACACACAATATTGTGACAACTCTATTGGACCAAAGAGCTGTCTGTCAGCATCCTGTTTCCAAGCATGACTAGCAGCAGCTGTGTAGGGAAAAGGTATAGCTACCTATGGGTAGGCTGTCAGGCCTACCTTTGTAGCTTTGGGACATTTTGAAAATTTCCACAGAGAGGAGTATGACCAATCTTTCCATGACACAGCCTGAATGAAGCTGGATAATTCACAGCCCAAGACATTTGCTGATTTTGCAGTGGCACTCTGAGCCCCTTTTTATTGAAAACAGGCACTTGTGCCTTCATAGGTAATTTAAGGGTGGAACATCTCCAAGTTATTGAAGTGTTCTGTTTAATAGTTCATTTTCAAGCACCTTCTTGCTTAGGCTTTATTTAAGGTGAAGCAAAATGTTTTCATTGATCTGAAACTCACTTCTTTGCAAAGATTTTTTTCTAGATGTGTAATTTCCAATTCCAGGCTGATTTTCTGGTAAGGGTTGAACACAAAAGTTGAATTTTTAAAACTGCCTCTGCTGAAGAGACAGAGGAAAACTATGGAACCTCAATACTCCTAGACTTCAGATGACCCTTCTGTTAAGTTTCGGGGGGCGTGAGTTTGTTGTTTTAATGGTCTGGGTGAAAGCATTGCCATTTCTTGCTAAGAAGAGTGCAAGCTGCTGAGCTGTGTCATGTTTCCCAAGCCCAAACTTCCAAGTGTTTTGCTTTGAAGGGCTTGGGGACCTGTGTTTCTTGGTTGGCTAACTGGGATTTTAGGAATAGATTCTATTTTTGATAAATGATGCCATGTAGACATGCTAATGGGTGAAGTGTCAGCCTCCAGATACCAATACTGTTCTTACAACCTGCTGAAAATGGTGGTTGGTGGTTTGGTCTCTCCTGCTAACCACCGCTTGTCTAAAGTGCAATTAAAGCTGATGTGAAGTCCAGTCCTGGGCCGGGAGCACTGGGAGGTGTGCTACAGGGATCTAGGGGATTCTCCTGAACATTGCTTTGTTACAAATGATGTGTCCTGGCCCTGGCTCCTTTTTGCCATGCTCTTTGTACTGTCACTGAGGAGAGCTGTGCTACACCTGCTTACTGCTGGTGTGGGCCCCTCCAGATTCATTAGCTGTGCTCTGCACCATGCTGAAGTGGTGCTGCTGCAGGACACGAGCTGTGATTCAGCTGCTGATACAGTTGTGCCTGAAGTGCTGTGCCGTGGGGCTCAGTGCAGGGCCTCCACCATCATGGTGCAGCTCATGTGCAACCTGAACCCACTGCCTGCAAGCCTTTAGCTTGCTCTGTGGCAGTCCGTGGTTGGGTAGCAAGGGGCTGCATTTGGGATGTGCCCCCGGCTGCTGTTATTTATGGAAACCGGGCAACTGTTCATGGAAAAAAGCTGGCAGAGGGTGCCTTGCCACCCGCTCTTCTGCTGGCAGTAACCTGCAGAGCACGTGTGTGTGCAGTGGTGTTCAAAGGAGGTGTGCAGCTATGGAAACCTGCCTCTGCATGCCCAGAGAGCGTGTGAGAGCCTGCGAACAGAGGTACTAATGCTCCTCTGCCTTGGCTCCCCTGTGATCTTCTGCAAACAGCCCTGCGGGGAGAACCACTTCATTCTCTGCTCTGCATTCCCTATGCTTGAAATACCTGGGGAAAAAATGACAGCTCTCTTTTCTTGAGACTACATGTCAAATGCCCGGGGCTGTAATGAAATATAGATCTACCTGATGCTGGACATAATACACAGGTGTTTCATTCTACACTTGAGGAAAGAGCCTGCCATGTTTCCAGCTCCCTGCAGCCTCCTGCCGCTGGAGGAGAGCCATTCTCTAGCTTCACTTACTTTGCTACCAGACACCTAAAGTAATAATATGGTGTTCTGTAGGTGTAGCAAAGCTCCTTAGGAAATACGATGTTCTACAAACATCAGTCAGGAGCTTTAACCAAAGACTCTATTTGAGGAATTGGCTTCTGACTACTCATTTCACCAGTGCTTGTTTCAGAGTCACCTCAGTGTCTGTCACGCTTCCGATCTGGGAGGTCCTTGTTAAGCAGCTGCAGATGTCTGGCACATCTTCCTTTCAGGCCTGACCCATTTAATGCTGGGGAGGACAGGTGAGCACAGGCTGAGCCAGAGCTGACCTGGAGAGGAGGGAAGAGGCAGGGAGACCTGAGTTGCCCAGAAATGCTTTCCACACTTCAGTGATGTCACCACCCAGAAAGGGGAGCAGAGAAAACTCTGTATCTGGAGGAGCCTGCCACACTCAGACAGAGACCCATTCTGCTGCAGCTCTGAGCATGGTTTGAGCCCAGTGTGTAGCTGCAGTACAGCAGCTTAATGAGTTGCCACATGTCAGCCATACTGCGGTAGCCATCTGTGTGTGATGAATGTGTGGCGTGCAGTGGGGTGCTGAGGAAGCTACCTCACCTCCTCATCTTTGCTATTTCAAGTGGCTTTGAGTTTGTCACAGGCTGCGGGCATTGATCTCTGCTCAGCTGCCACGGAGTGGTGAGCCACCAGGCTGCAGAGCTTGGAGCTGCTTGCCCTTTTCCAAAGTGAGGAGTCAAGCTTTGCTGGAAGGAGACGTTTCCTCACACACTGCCCATGAAGGCATTCGCTGTGACAGGAGATCACTGAGGCCAATGACTATGCCCAATTCAAAAAAAAGCATCAAATATTTATTTAAGTGGGCCTTCCAAGTGATCTATCAGTAAATATGCAAAAATATGCAAGAGCCATGAGTGAAATGGAAGAACCCGGCTTTGAAGTGTTACAGCCTACCCTGGCCACAGTGTTCATGAGATATTTTCAATGGACAGGAGGTGTCATGGAGGACAGCAGGTTTTTGAGCACCTTTTCCAGATGAGGCAGCCTTGGCCCATGGCAGGAGACTGAGCTACATAAGCCTTGTACTTCGTTTGGCAAGTTCAGCCTGAAACCTCTTTACATAGCTCACATCAGACCAGGACAAAACAAATGCTCCCAGCTTAGGTGTTAGGCTGATTTAATAACAATCTTTCTCTTAAAACAACCTCAACACTACATCGGTGAAGGTTATTTTTTTAATTGGGTGGCTGAAAAAAAAAAAAGGAATGACCTATAAGGACTTCTATTAATAAAGTATTTTTAAAATAGTTGGTGAGGAGTCATCTTTGGTAAATGCCTAGTAGCTGGCTCGACATGGGTCTTCTGTCTGCCTTTGTGTGCGGGTACATATGGTCTCAGTGGATATGTGTGGAGTGGAAGCAGTCCTGTTCTGTAGGTCCCCTGTGCTCAGGTTTGTGTTTGTGTACTGGGAGCGTTAATGAGAACAGACTGCCTTTCTTTCCCTTCGTTCCCCAATCCCATCTGTTCAAACAAAAGGCTGAAAGGGAGAGAGAGCTGAGACCCTGCTGGTCAAGAGGGGATGGATAATAACACATATCCTTGGGCTACATTTCAGCACATGCAACCCTTTCAAGCTGTGCTAAAGCTTTTATTCAGGCAAGAGAAAGAACAACCAATATAAAATAAGGATTTTTTTTCTTCTTTTTAGAAAAGCTGCATCAGGCCTGAAGGATGCTACATTCCATTCTTTCCCTCTAACATTTTATAATGCTGGATTATCAAAAAAAAGGGTCTAAACCCATACTGATTATATATTTGTGTGTGTACAGACAGAGCATGATATTGGGCTAGAGCGAATGACATATGCAGAGGGGCCAGGGATGGCTTAGAAAGTCAATTTTCACTCTGTTTGCACATGGTAACAGTTCCAGATTCGTGTAATTAACTATACATCAAAAGGGTGTGAAGGAAGATATATTCCTCTCCACCTTGGGGATTTGATAGGTACTTTGCAATTCATGGTTAACCCCCCATTCACATATTTGTCATTATGGTCATGCCAAACAACTCATCTGAAGATCAAAACAGCTTTCTTGGGGGCTGTAACAGCGAGAGAAGCACAAGAGATGGCACCTCGAGTCCCAGAGCGGGTACCGAGTGGCAGAGAGGGATGCAGCCCTGGATGGCGGCGCTGGTGTTCAGCCGTTCCAGGGACGTCATAATGGTTTACGGGAGAAAAATGGTCTCGAATGCCATTAGTTTAATGCTTCATAATGTCGTTGTGTCTGTTTTAAATGCAATCACCAAGCTCCGGGGACACCCGGGACTAAAATGAAAGAAGAGGAAAAGTGCTTCCAGAAATGTAACAATGGAAAAGGAGGCAGGGAAATTTTTGGTGAGTGAAGAAATGAGATTCACTGGTTCTTTTCTACTGAGCAGGTAGCACATGAGTAATTGGTATAGGACGGCTAAAGGGATATTCATCATGAGAACTGATTGCACCCAGGTTGTAATAAATACTCCAAAGTAACTTAATCAGTCTGGAGGCAGAGGAGAGTTTTGCAAAACTCAAGACCTAATCCTGGCCAAGATTTTCAGAAAGAGTCATTTCAAGTGAGGTTTCTAGTCTATGTTGCCATGTTTGCCTCGTTTTCAGAAGTGGCACGCAACAAATCCCACCGAATGTGTCCATCATCCCCTACCCATCCAGCAAGTTTATTGATGTGTATTTGGGTGCCTGGTCTCAAAGAGAGGGAGCCAGAAAGAATGGAACATATGAAAACCAGTGAACAAGCTGAATCTGATCTGTTCACACTAACAGAAATGCAAATAAATAAATTGGAAAACCAATGAATACAAACAGTGGTTGTGCTCATGGAAGCTTTAGAAATCTTTCTAAGTGTCTCATATCTGATTTCAGTCACACAGGTGGAACTGTTTCCTTAGGGATGAATTCCTCCCTTGGTTGACATCTCCCACTCCAGGTGAGGCAGGCACATGTTCCTTTCAGACACGAGCTGTTTGGTTTCAGCAGTCATCAGTTATTCTTCTCCAGGGAGGGATTAAGCAAGGTGAAGGGATCATAGGACCATCTAGTGCTGCTCCTTTGTGTCCTTTTTCTTTGGAATCCTGGCAATTGGGAGCAACCTGCTTCTATGCATTGATGCTGGCAGCTAACCTAATGTAGAAAATTTACATGAGCAGCACAACCCCTCTCATCTCTACACCTCTTCTCACAGGGCATCCATCTCACACGTAGGTTGCACACTGTGCCTGCCCTCATGTCTATCATTAGAAAGCAGACCCTTGAGCTTGGCCTAACTGTGCACCATTGATGTATTGCAGGAGAGGCCTCTGCTGAATTCATCCATCAAGCAACCGCAAGAAATGATTTCTACGGATTAATGTGCTGGTGGGTGCATCCAGAGGTTGAAAGAGGAAGGGTTCATGGTACTAGCTGGCTTACTGAAAAGACAGAGAAATGAATGTGGCAGAAATAGGGTCCTTAGCTCTGCAGATTGGTACAGATCAATAGGTTGTTGCTTTCAGCTCTTGTATTTTCTTTCTGCTACAGCTATTGGTAGAAAACAAGAAAAAGGAGTTTTTGACAATGCTTTCTACAAGGCTGTTTTTAAGAGTCTGTTCCCAGTATCTTACTACCCAGCCAAATGTAACTCTGGAGGCTGAGATTCGCCATGGTGGATGTCTCTGGTGGTTTGGGTTGAGAGAGCTGAGTTTAATCTTGGAAGGAGGTTAGAGAAAAAGAAACAGATGTATCTGTAGTTTAAAATTGACTAGCAGTGCCTTTCTTTGAGAAGATCTAAAGATTCTGTGGAGCAGAGATTAGAAATTTGGCTTGAAAGGAGCTCCACTGCAGGGGATATGACTTCTGTCATACCCTGAAAAACTGTCCCAGTTTGGCCAGATTGTGAGTCTCCAGAGAAAACCAGAATAACTCTCATTGACGCTTGGCAATAGAGTTTTGTCAGAGTTTAACAGCTGAGCTGCCTGTCCATCCTTGGCATGTATGACCACAGTGCCTGACCCATCCCTGCGGAGCACAGCCCTGAGCTGCGCTTTCCTTGGAATGCGCTTAACTGTGTTGGTGATGAGTACCACAAGTACAGACTGTGGGAATACAGCTGAGAGGCACACAGAGGAAAGTTTCTTTTGCATTTCACCAATGGCTAGAAGTGTAGCCAGATAGACTTAGATCATCAGGAATCATTGAGTAAGGAGAAAAGTAGCTTACTCATCGAAGTAGCTATTTGCTGTCACAGATGAAATAGATAAAATTCTTCCATTAGTTCCTGATGTGAAACAAATAAACTAAGGGGAATGTTTTTCACTACAGGCCATCAGAGACATTTTTTGTTATCCTCAAATATATTCCCTGGATGTGAGGCTTCCAGTGCAAGGCTTTGGAAAAACAGAGTGTTTGTTTGCAACGTGTTCAACACCCTTTCTAGGAAACATCCTTTCCTTCTTCTCACATTCAGGACATGTTTCATATCTTATCCTGCTTCCTAGGAGTATAACAGGAAGATTGGTGATATTAAGATACTTAGGTCTGCAGAGATGGTATTTGGATATGGGAAAGATCATTTAAATAGCGTGACTGGTGACTTGGAGTAACTTTGGAAAAAGCTGGAGGTTCCAGATGAACTAGCAAAACTCTCCGTTTCTTATGATGGAAATGGTGTGCCTGAAAGAGAAGTTAATACAGTCAGGTAGGCAAGAAAAATATGTTCAAAGAATTACATCAAAGGTGTTCAGGAACTGAAAAAATCAAAGAGAGGAGCCAAAGAAGTTTCATGCTGGCATCAGAAGGTCAGTGGCATCAAGGAAGCTGATGAAGCTTGTCAAATATCTAGGAATAAGTAACAGAAATAGTAGCGATACCATGAGTGAAATAGTAAGATTACTGTAAATGAAACATGAACAAAAATACTAATTTGTGTGAGACCACAAGAAACAAAAAACAGGGCAAGGGTTATTAGGCTGGTCTGTATTGAGCATCAAGGGTATGACTTCAGTAATCAAACTGTAAACACTGAGGAAGATGCTGTTGTCAGGCCTGGACAGGGCCCCAGCACAGACAATTCCTCAGCTGGTACCGGCTCTGATAAACAGGAGGATGGCAGCAAGGTTGCAGCACATTGAATGTGTCATTGTTCTTCCCATTATCCCAAAAGGAAGGCAGGCAAGTAACCATGAGATGCTCAAAATTAGAATTAAGATGTGTTGTGTGACAGCTGTGCCTAGGGTTTATGGAGGCTGAAGTGAACAAGACTGTGAAGCAAAATCTGCTCCCAAAGATTCTGCTGACTCCGAAAAAGTATTAAGGACCCATTCCAAAACCAGATAATTGTCAGCCAGCAAGAGGGTTCCAAAAGCATGGAAGCAATTTTTCCTGGATACAATATACCTGATATCAAAATATCTGTACTCCACAATCTATAGGACTAGGTACTAAAGTACTACTGAGGATGGACACAGACCCAAATTCAGACAGATGATTAGCACTGCTATAGTTCAGAGTAGTACCTCAACAGTGTGGGTTGTCCCATGGTCAGTAGGAAACTGAAGAACAAGAAAAATCCTGATAAGAACACTGGGAATCAGAGTCCCTGGTGACTCTAACGTAGAAAAAGCCAAGATAAAAAAAGTAATATGTGATTTACGGACCCAGGAGTTGCTATTATGCATCCTTATGATCAGAGGTAAAGTTGCAAATGGTGAGTTTAGCCCTGTTACTATGGAAGACAGGTAAATACATCCAGTGAAGAAATAAGGAGCAGCTTCTCACAACACGAGTGAAAATGAAGCTGGAATGATGCACTTTCTGTTCTGGAAAGGCCTCAGACAAAAACAGCAGGATCACGAGGAGACAGTTGATGTTACGTGACCACAACAAGCAGGCTTACTGCTGCTTGCCAGCCCTGCCATTGCTCTCTCAAAGGAGACATTAAGACACAAGAGACTCAGCATTGTTGAATCAGCTAATCCAGAGGCTCGCTGGATATTTCTGCTTTTGGTAGGTATTTTTTCAAAGTTCTGTGCTGCAGGGATGTTAAGCAGGGATCCCATTATATGGTGAAGCACATCAGTAACTGGCTTTTGTGATAATCAAAGCTATGCTGCAGCACATATGGAGACTAAGGTCATCCTGTACCAGTCCCTCCAGGAGAGAATGACGGTAACCTCCTTGCTTCTGAGTGCTTGCTGAAGGGTGCAACCTTTTACTCACACTCCATAATTAGAGACAGTTTCTGCTCTCATAAAGCAGTGGCCAGCAATAAAGCAAGGCTAACTCACAGCTCTGGATCAAAACAGCCTGGGATGTTGATCTGTTTGAAAGCTGGCTCCTAGCTTGGTGGATGAATCTAATGCCTTAACAAACTGTCTGACTGCAGATGGGCATACACAGGCTGCTCAGCTCCCTCTTTTATCTCTTTCAGATGTCACTGCTAGGAACAGTGATTAAATCCCCATGTGACTACTCTCAGTCGGTAAGAGCAGGTCTTGTTTCTCCAGAGGCACGTACCAGAGTGGCTCAGTCACCTCATGGCACTGAGAGAGCATCTGTGTTAGCCAAGGCTTTAGATACTTCTCATGGGGCGATGAAGCTAGATGGGACTGGTCAGCTTCACAGACAGGGTGGGACTGGGCAGGTTGCAAATTCTCCTGCTGTGTGGGTCAGGTCCTTATACTGCTGACAGAGCATTTGCAGTCTAAACACGTAAAGGGTGGAAGAGGGAAGCATATGTTGTCTCCCAGGAGGATGTGAGACACAGAGAAATACCAGACTGGCTGTGAGATTCAGAGATTTAGAGAAATGGCTTTGCTGGTGTCAGTCAAGCCAGAAGCTGCAACTCTTAGAGAAACTCAAGGAGCCACCAAGCAAAGGAAGAAGGAGCCAATCTGGTGTGGACTCTTCTCTGAGGGTGACAGTAGTATAACTTCCACATGACAGAAATTCCCCTGCTGAAGATGCTATTGTTTTGAACGCAATTATCTTTTACAAGGTTCTTCCAATCCACCTAATCATCTTTATCTTAATGTGCTTTTTCTTTCTACATTGTAATGTAAAATCCATTTCCTTTCAATTTACTTCAAATCTATCTGCATCCAGATTACTGTAACTTGGACGCACGGTAATTAAATGCGGTTTGTCTGACTAGACAGGCAGTGAATGCTATTACAGCTTGTTTATGCTAGCAAGCAATGCAGGTTTCTCTGTGCCATCCCACCAGCATGGTTTAACCCTACCCTAGAGAGTCTGTGTGCTAGGCCATGTGCAGGCTTCACCATGCATTTGGTCCTTGGTTTATGGAGGGACATTGGGTTTAATGCTCCTTGGATTTCAGATTCTGAGATTTCAAACTATTCATCCCACTAGGAACTGCCTCAATAGTTCATCTTGTGTCAGCTGTCACCTGAACCTCTCTCACTGGTGAGGGCATTTAAGAGACTGCTGACAATATCTGCATGTTTAAAAAAGGATACGAGGGTTCTACCCTTTGGCTTTACAATGCAGCCTTGTGCTAGAATCCCTGTGTGACTGACAGAATTTGACCCTGGCCTTGGCCCCATATAACACTCTTTGATCTGGGAGCTTGTTAAATACGTACTCTGAATCCCATTTCATCTTGTACTTTCACCTTTTGGATGCTACTGAGAAGCAAATTGTATGGTAGCAAGAGTCCTGGATGTCATGAAATGATACAGAGGAGGTATTATGAGTCTGTAGTTCAAGCATGCACTGTAAATGCACCACTGAGAGGTCCTTTAAGAATGATTCAAGAAAAGGTCAAGTGAGGTAAATTCACCTTTACAGAATGAGGTTCAAATCGGTTAAAATCTTGGATACTGTTACAAGGCACATGGAGTATGAAAGTTTTGTGCTAATTTACTTTGCACGTTGTCGGAGGATACTTCGTGGGTCAAGAAAGCTGGGAGGTCTCCCTTGGAAATCCTTTGGCATGGATGAGCCTTGTGGGGAACACTGAACTGGGCTGCTCTATGGTTTTTAAAGACACTTCCTTTGGAAGAAATGCTTTCTCTGTTACAGCCTAAACTAGAGATCATAGCCTTTGAGACAGTCATATGATTACGTACCACAAAGTGACTTTAGTGTTTGAAGATAATTTCTGAATCTTTGGATCCTTTTTGTGTTCTGTGTACCCATCAAGAAAAGAGGGTGAGTGCCCCCAAACCACTTTTGAAGACTCCATTCCTAGCTGGTCAGCAAGACCTGGCTCATAACTCATCATGTAGCCTCTGGCCACAAGATTTAAGCTGGTCTTACTGGGATTTTCTGAATGACTGCATATGGGGTCTGAGACTGGTTGTTTGTCCGAGACACCTTTGATCACCCAAAAAATCCCCAGTGGGATGCGCTTAGAAGACGATTGTCCATTCCCCCCATAGTTCATGTAAACCACTATTTTCACTCCTTCTCTCTGTTATCATTTTAACTTCCCCTTCATTTTCCTTGTTTCTTCCTCATTTTTGAGCCTTGAATCTAAAGTGTGTCAAAATTTACTAGGTTTTGATGACCACAATGGCTGAACCTGAACTCTTCAAGTCTCTCAGCAGTCCTTTCTTCTTTCAAACACTTTGCTAGATCAATATTATTTAAGGTCTCCAGAGCTTAGATCTTCTTGGGCAATTCAAGCCAGATAAGAAGTTGTGACCCTGACTAATAGGACCTACCTGTCCAGAAGGCAGTCCTGTCAAAGTAAAGTGTTAAAAGTATGTCAGGACACGGAGACTGGGTCCAAATTCAAGGCAAGCCCCATCCTACATTTGACGATCCTACTATACATGATTATCTTCAGTATCTTTCTTAGAATTTTCACTCTGGTGACAATCATAAGTAACTCCTTTGAGATCATGGAAATGCTGTAAGCTTGCCTTTATGTATTTGACATCAAACTCCAACCCTTTGACTTTAAGGAAAACCACATTTGTTATGCTTATTGCCCGAGGGAACAAGTCCTCCTCCCTCCCTATCTAAAAGATCATATTTATCTTGTCACGTTGGTCCACTGAGGACTCACCTTACAGAGAGCTTTTGTGGACAGCTTTTGTGTTCAGGTCCAAAGAGAGACCAAGGCTTAAAAGATGCTGGCACCTGTCAAAGATTTTTTCCTTCAGATCATGAAGATGTAGACTGAGCCAGACTGAAAATCCACCTATCCCAGCATCCCAGAGCAAATGGGAGCCAGAGCAGATGCCTGGGGAATATCACAATAGCAGAGGTATATATGATACTTCCTGCTAAAGGTCTGCTGCCCTTCAGACACTTGTGGTTTGAGGAGAGCCTGAATTGGGAGGAACTTCTACACATTTAAAAATCCTCAGCAGATTTCTATTTTATGAGCTTCTGTCCTTGAACTTGTGTAACATTTTTGCTTTCACAACATCCCAAGGAAGGAGTTCCACGGTTTTACTGCACATGGTGTGACAAGACACTTCCTTTTGTTTGTTTTGAGCCTGAAATCCAACAATTTCATTTGATGCCTCCTGGTATCAGATTATATTGGATGAGACAGGGAAGAACTGATCACTCTCTACCATCCCCTTGTTAACTGGGATATGATGGCTTTCTGTAAAATCACTGCTGGCTCAGTCCTTTTCACTTAGTCATTTGCTGTATGGAAGCTATTCCATGCTTTATATTACCCTTGCTGCCATTCTCAGATGCTTTTGGACTTTTACTTTGTTCTTACTGAGACTGAACCAGAGCTGCACATGGAATTCAGGATACAGAGTTACTTTGGTTTTATGCAATGGCATAATGATGTTCTCTGCCTTGCTTTCTACCTGTTCTGTTTTATTCTCTCAATGGTGATAATAATATCTTACATTTCATTTTCTTTTTCCATGACACAAAGACCCAAGCTGATGTTATCATAAAGCAATATATCATAGCTACAAGATCTTGCTTCTGTGCTTGGCTCAGGACTGATCAGTTATATGTGAAGTTAGAAATGTTCTTCCCTGCATGCCTCCCCTTATCACTTTATTTAGATTGAATTTCTTGTGCTATTTTATCAGTCTCACACAGTCCTTCTGCAATTTTTCATGGTCAGTCCTTGTCTTTATTATCTTGAATAACAGAAGTCCAATACAGCTTTGTGGCTCTACCCTATAGGGATAATTTCTGGGATAGTCTTGAATCCTGCCTTAAATCTTGAAATTGCCTAAATGGTTAGAAAACCCTTGGTATTGGAGATATTGGGTCTGATATGTGGGAAAGAGTTGTCTTTGAATGCTGTGACTGCACACAGTGAAATTCTGCTTTCTTGTGCTCTGCTCTGTTCTGCATTTCCTTCCTTCCTTCCTTCCTTCCTTCCTTCCTTCCTTCCTTCCTTCCTTCCTTNGGTCTGAGGGTGAAGGGGGGAGAAGGAGAAGCGGTGGAATGTCCGAGGCGGTTATTTTCAAAACATAAAGATAAGAGTTTTCAGCTTTCCTTCTCACAGCCTTTGTTGTCTGCAGTGTGGATGGCAGGAGGGAGCTCTCCTTGGCTTTTTGTTAATATTTTTGGCCAGCTAAAGCAGAGAAGGTCTCCAGACTATGGTTTTTTTTTCTTTTCTTTTTCTTGGAACTGTTCAAACCTGCTCTGGACTAAAAATCCAGAACAACACTGGGAGCTCTCACATGTGGTCCACAGGGGCCTGGCCTGGACCACAGCATTTCCCAGTGCTGGAGGGACTGACACAGACTGAGTGAGCTGAGCAGCAACCCACGAAAGAGACTTTCTGAATTTGTCATCTCTTCAGAGCTGTGAGAGGTTTTGTTGTTTAGTATTGTTCAATATTTTTGTGCTGAGGCGTGCTTTGCCTATTGAATAAACAGTTTTTTCCACTTCCCTCCGAGGAAATCTTTTTCCTGAACCAGTTAAGGGAGGGGTCACTTAAATTTGTTTTCTAGAGGAACCCCTTTGGAGGTTTTCTCCCAAATTTGCCCTAAACCAGGACACAAACCCCTTGTCTTTTAGTCCTTGAAAAAATGTTTCTGTGCCAGTCCATCCCTCTGGCTAGGACTAAAGTTGTGATCTCTCCTGAATAGTTTTGAGTGTTTAGTTAACAACTCCTTCTAGTTCCCTTCCTGCCTGGTTCCTGTCTGTTTCTGGACTGTACTCACTTTAACTCCAAGCAAACTGCTCCTTGTGACTTTGCTGGAGCATCCTCTCCCCATCCACTCATACCAGCAGCTCTACCCAGCTGCTCATATCTTTCTCCTTCCTCACACTTCCTGCTGCCATCTTTTCCTGTGTTTGCTGCCTGCCTTTTCAGATGCTTATTGTTCCTCATTATGCCCTGGTGTAGACCCCAGGTTCATATGTACACCCCACCCACCCTCACGGAAAATCCTTCACGTTATGCCCAGTTGCTGATTGATGAGGCCCCTCCACATATGTGACCTGGCTTCTTCTGCCACTCATTCACTCAATGCTGCTTTTACTTTGACTTAAGCACTCCTAATGGCACCTTTTTTCATGCCTTCTTCCGAATCTTCTCTGAATTCTCCACAGATTTCTTCTCTGATCATCTTGTTTCAGTGAGGAACAGAAGAATAACTGTCACCTGTTGTTTTCCAGGTGACTCTGTGCCCAGCCACTCCGAGAGCAATCATTGCATACATCAATGTGCGTGTGCACTCATATCTAGGAAAGTTTGGGAGAAAAAAAAACAGCAAAAACAAGGTGGAGGGTGGGGGTTCTTTTATTAATTTGCTAAGAATGCCTTAAGCAAATAAGTGGGCTTGAGAAGCGTAAGTTCTGTAACATCGCCTCTCTCAGATCAGTTGAGTAGAAGTCTGTGCAGATGAGGAATCCTGAGCTGGATTCCTGGGAATCCTTGAACACCAAGCAGCTCCCTGTGAGAGCAAAGACTGGCTGCACTGCAGGGCATGGGCTGGTGAGGTGGCAGAGGACCAGAACCACCTCTGCACAGTTGTGCCACTCTCAGGGACCTTGAAGGGCAGGGTGGCTGTGGGAAGGCCAGAAGGAGGAGCTGACGGGGAGGGCACAAGGGCTGCTGTGAGAGCTGGGCTGTGAGGACTTGGTGGAGAGCAGTGGTAGGCAGAGGAGCCTGCTCTGAAAGGACAGAGGAGGTGACATCAATGAGCACAGCCATAAACTGAGGAAAACAGCAAGTTTGTGTCTGTACTTGTGTCTGAAAGTGGACAGGGTCTGAGCTCTCTTTCATTTTGAGCCTGAGTTATTCCAGCCCAGTGACTCAATTTATTTCTGTCTCTGCTCCTGACATTTCTCTTTCAGGTGGCTGCTGCATGGTTTTGGGTGGGGCTGTGGGTTGGGGCGACTCGTGTTTTCAAGCTCTTATCGGCATCAGTATGATGTTCTGCTTTTCTTTTCTGTCATACGGCATCCCGCTCCCCTCCCCTTCCTCCCCTCCCTCTGCCGGCTCCCAGAGGAGGCGACAGACGGTCCTGTAATTTGGTTCCATTCGCTCGACTGGAGCAACACCTGCCCCCCTCTCTAGGGACAGGAGGGTCTCATCCCAAACCGTGCAAGGAGCCAAAGATGAATCTGAAGCTCACATGCAAATAGAGCTCAGGATAAAACAACACGGCCATTCTGGGCAGGAAAGGCAAAATCCGTCACCAGGGGAAGAGGCAGGAAAAACAAAATCGGCTCTGAAGAAATAAATAAGAAGTGCCAGGAGATTGCCTTTTCCTTTTGGGTCGGTTGCTATTGTGGTTATTGATCTGTCCCACCCTGGAGAATAAACTGAGAGTACTGAAAAATAATGGCTGATATTAGAACACATTTATTCACCCTAAAAGAACTGGGTTAATTGGGTTACAGGATGGCTAGATGGATAGATATGTGAAGAGACAGATAGAATGTCTCTGCTATTTCTTCACAGCTATATAATGGAAAAGATCCATTTCTTTGTTGAGTTTCATATACAACATCCTCTTCAGCTCCCCACCCCCCATCTCTCTCTCAAACACACACACACTCTCTTTGCTAGAAATACAGAAAAGATATCAAATCACAACCCTCAGAATTTATCTGCTCTAAGTATCAGTGATCATATCCCACCTGGCTCACACACTTTTTAACGCAAACAATAAGATACAACTTGGTGGCTGGTGAGTAATGTGATTCTGAATGCACAGTACCATGCACTTTGCTGGACAGTGATGGTCTCTGCCTAGAAATTCTGCCTTTTGTATGTCCATATGTAATAGCAGCATAAATTCAAGTCTATATTTTGTAATATTTTGTGCTCGAGATCTTTTAATCTCTTAGGAAACTGTCTGATACTCAGATACAGTTCCCCCTTAGTTGTACAGTCCTGTCAAAAGCATTATGTTTATTTGGAGGAGTTACTTTTGGCTTGCTGTCTGTCCTTGTTTGCTGTATCAGGGTCAGGATTTGTTTCCAGGGTTCAGATGAATGCATTAGCTGCCCTGTTTCCTAATGATACCATGTGATTGTGTATAGCACCATGTCCCTGTGAGTCCATATAGGCCTGAAAATGTGTCTTAATAGGTCTTATAGCCCAATGTTAGCCTGCATTGGATATCCCCTGTATTGGGATATTCTAGGTTTATCCATTAGAACTACTTGCTCTCTGTGAATGCTGGAGGTTTCTATTCAATGTTTTATATATTTTATATATTGTATTGAGTTGAGGCCTAAAGTCCCTCTTTTAGAGTCAGCTAAAGGTCCAGAGGTAGTGCTCTGCCTTCTCTGCCTTTGAGTGCACTTTTGTGGTTTGTAGGATTAGCTCCTCTTCAGTTGTGAAAGAAAGGTATCTGAATATAGCTAAAATACCAGGAAATATTAACTGTGTCTCTTCCCTGCCAATTGTTGTAATGGCTGAGTGTGATATAAACTTCCAATCAGCAGTTCCAACCCCATTCCTCCTATAGTATTGTCATTCAAGGTCATTCATTCCTTTATTGCTGAGGGAACATAGACATAAGCAAACTTTGATTATATAATTAGACTTTATTGCTATCTAACCCAGACTTGCAATGAGATGGAGTTAAATTTGTTTACCCATTCTTCATAAATCCAGACTTCTGAGCACTTAGCCATGCAGCCTTTTCTTTTGCATAGACCTTGTAGCTTGTGCATACTACTCAGCTCCTTACAAATTAAAAAAAAACCAAAAAAAAAACAGGTGTGGAATGTGGGAGCAAAACCTACATTCTGTTTTCAACACTCATCAACTGCTAGATGAGAATGAGTTTCCTTCTTGGTGCCAGCAGGAAAAATAGAAGTAGTTGGGGTGACGTTATGGTGGAGACAGGATTTTAAAAAGGTGGTGAGTGTATGGAAGTGAGACAGGACTTGGAGGAAGAAGCAATTTTTTCCATTAGATAAAACTTGAGAAGAAAAGGACATCTCTTCAGGTCAAGTGCCCTGACCCTTTTGCAGGTTAAACTTGAGAGCTGACCCTTTGGATACCACTAAAAGCAAAGCCCTTGCTGCTCTGTGTCTGAGTGCAGACAGGCTCTCTGTTGTCTCAGGGATGGTAGGAATGGAATAGCCCACAAGATTTTCTGACTTCCTGAGCCTGTTCCCACACATCTCCATGCTGTGCTCTTCTTTGCTCACAACACAGGAGCCTTCCTGGCTTATCACTTGGGCACAGGATCACGTGACTGAGAACCTGAGACTTGAGCATTATCTCAACCTGTGCCTCTGACACGTGTGCGAGACCCCCAGAAGGGGAAGTGAGGCCGGGGGAACGTGGGGTTCACACCTACAACTGCCAGGGACTGCAGCCATCATACATTACAGTCAGGTGTTGCAGACACCTAAAACATGCATTCCCAATGGTCAAGAAGGAAATAATATGTTTATCTTTCTATTAACTAAGTCCTCCCAAATGCTGGTAGCATGAAGGCTTTTTGGATGGCAGGATTTATAATATCACTCAGGCAATTACCTCAAACTCAACACAGCGCCCTGATATTGAACCTAAGAAACAAACCTGTGCCAAAGGGAGCCGGCATCAAAGTTGGTGGAGTTATTTCAGCCCTGAAATGCAGGATTTGAAACCTGTGCATTGAACTACCAAACCAGTGTGTGCTCCCTTGGGAAATGGCAAGCATGTATTTATAGGAAATGGAATTAACAGTCTCTCTGACAAGTTTCCTGCATGGAGCTTTTCAGTTGGTCAAGACCACACTTAATTAAATTGCTGTGCAAAGTGTCAGCCATAAAAATGGGGTAGAGGGGAGGGTTTTATCTGTCCAGCAAGTAAGAATGGACGATGAAGCCACCAGAGTCAATGTCAGTATTCAAATTATAGATAAAATTAACCCCTTGTGGTAATAAAGAAAAGGGTTTAATAAATGAGATGGTCTCACATTACTCAGGTAATAACCTGTCTGCCATCGAGTCTGTATCTGTTCCATGTTTCAAATTACAAGATTTGGCAATGAAGCCTTATGTAAATGATTATGATTGAGGTTTTATGGTTGAGGTAGGGAAAAGGCACAAGATTTTTCCTTGGTTTCAGTAGAATAAGACTTGGCCAGAGAGGGATCAAAGCTGAATTTAAACAAGAGAAAGAAAACCCAGTGCACTCAGGCAGGACACAACACGTACATTTGGGCGGCAAAGCCAGATATTTCAAAGAGTGAGGTAGCAAAACAGGTGCTTGCAAGCATCAGATTGGATTGTACATCTTGAACTTTGGAACATGTGACCAGATGCCAGTCATGATGAGACTGGGAGAAAGTGACAGCAAGGGTCCTGTGTCTGCATTCGTGCAAGGCAGTGCGCCGAAAGCGGCCGGAGCAGGGAAGCTGTGGTGGAGGGACTGCAGTCTGAGTCTCCCTTGGAAGAGGCAGGTAACCTGTTGAAGCTTCCCATGCATGACTTGAGAAGCCTTTGCAGTCCTTATTCATAAGGACATCTCATGCCTGTCTTAGAGAAGGACCAACAGGGAAAAATAATTAGGAAAAAACAGCTTTTATTTGATACTTTTATTTATATGCAAAACAGCTCACCATTCATGAGAGATATGAAAAACGCATCAGATAGAAACCAGATTTATCTATTTTCACTACAAAATATTGCATTATATAAAGCAACATAGACACACAAAAAAACCCTGAAAAAGACTAAAATCTTTGGATAGCAGATGTGTTTTTTTTTCTTTTTCTCTTTTGTCCCTAAAATGCGCTTCTTGTTTTAAGAGATTCACAGCAAAGAACATGAAACATTTTCAGGTTATAGAATTTTTTTGGTTGTCACAAAGGAAAGCAGTCCTGGATTTACTTTTCTTTCTTTTTTTTTTTCTTTTTTTTTTAGGAAAAAATGTCCTTTCCTAAAAATATACCACACACATACACACCCACGCTCACTCCCACACACATGCATGTATACGCACACGCACATATATACCCACAAAGAAACTACTTCCCTTATAAACGATTTGCAAAGTACTTTTCAGACGCAACTATAGATCAGAATAACAACAAGTTTTAAAAACAAACCTCTCCTAGTTAAGTGCTAGTGGTTGTTGATCCCACACAAGGAAAGAAAGAAAAAAGGTCAAGAACAAATGCCTTGATATATATAAAATATACTTATAAACAGGAAGGGAGGGGAGGTTTGTGGTACACAAGTGCAATATAATTGGAGGGGAAAAATAAATTAAAAAGAAAAGAAAACGAACACTGTATTGATCCCAACAAACACTCATAAAGTCAAACATAATATTCCACAGGAGAAAGTGTAAACACCCGACTATAGAAACCAATTGGCACGAAGTATCCAAAGTAAAATTGCCACCACTCTGAAAAATAAATAAATCTTGAAAAAAATAAATTGTCAACTCCTTCTACCATAAATAAAAAATAGTTATTTTTAACTGCACCCATGGGTCACACGTTTAAGGTCACAAGTAGATGTTTTTGGATATATATAAAGGGGCACTTGACAGCCTGAAGAGACAATCCGGTTTCACACTTCTCTTCGAAAAGCGGGCTCTCGACCGGGCGGGAGCCCGCC
>WAAG01070972.1:2589-34094 GCA_013390105.1 Tichodroma muraria | reverse complement strand
GGTTTGTAACCTGAGGTTTTGTTAATTCACCGGTCCTGCGGAGAGGGGCAGGAGCGGGAGACACGCCGTCGGAAAATGAATGTTTGGTTTAGTTCTTCTTCTGGTCCTTCAAGAACTGGCGAGGGGAGAAAAAAAAGGATAAACGAAACCCCCATCCGCTCCTGAGCTTCCTAACTCCTCCTGCATCTTTCGAGTGAAAAATAAAGGAAAATATGCGAACGCTGAAAAAGAAAAACAAAACGAAATAAACGAAAATCTCGGCGCGGGTTCGGAGCGGCTGCGAGAGATGACGGCGGTGCAGGACAAGGTACGCTCACATGCACAAAAAGAAAGTGCAGTTCCTCCTCCCACCCCTCCCGGAGTGGCAAAGGAGCCAAGGAGGGGTGCGGAAGGTGGCAGGGGCGAGACAGACAGACGGAGCCGAGATGCGTGTGGATCCACTTCTGGTACCAAAGGGTTTCGCCTAGAGATGGTCGGAAGAGATAAAGGCTCGGAGAAAAGGGGGCGGCATTTTTTCCCTCTTAAATTGGTATTTAATGGGGAAGCCTATTGGACAGAAACCTGGACACGAGTCACTTAATTGGACTTGACATCTGTCACAGTGTGGGAGTTTTCACAGCCCAAATATTTTCAGCAGATCAGATTCTCGCTGAATCTGTGCCACAAATTATAACAGTCGAGAGCAGCCCATGATATAAACCCTAGCCTCTGGATATACAGTCTCTAGCCATGCTCGCTCCCACTGCCGTCGTCTCCCCCCGCCCAAATATTGGATACCCACTGATCTAGAAAAACACCGCTGGCATTTCACATGTAAGCTAATAAATAAGCTTTAAACATCAATTTGCATCATGTATACCAAGCTTGGGGAGAATCATCAAACTGGTTTCTTAGTTCATTTGTTTTGGCGGTCCCCCTGCCCTGTCTCCCACCCACCCCCAATCCCAGTTTGTGGCAGGCACAGACCTGTCACAGAGCCAGGGGGACAGAAAGGCTCCCCCACTCCTTCTGCCTCCTGCCCTCCCTGCTCTAGTGTGCAGACAATGAGGCAAGGGAGTCAGCCGTGAGTCTGTGGCTTTTCTGCTCTCAAGAGACTGGATGGAGCCAGACCCCTTCGTGCCTGACTCAGGGGGTGCCTGAGACCAAAGTGACTCCTCTTGCTGTCACCCTGCTCCAGCCCCTGCCAAATGGCAGTGCCTTCTCTGCTCTGATCCCCATTACCCTCCCTGCAGATCCCTTCAAATGGGTGCCATAGCCACTTTTCTGAGTGTAATTGTCTTCTTCCATGGGGACTTTTCTGTGCCAGGAGCCTCTACTGGTAGGGTCCCTTTGGAGCCCCCCAAAAAGGACAGCAAGAGGGGTGGGTAAGACAGAGCAGAACTGATTCTGCTGCTCTCCAGATGCTCAGTGAGTGGTTCTGGGCCCATCAGCAGCAGGAAGCGTGGGGAGGAAGACACTTGCAGGGGTCCCTGAGGGTCATCCATATGCAACAGGCTGGAAGATCTCTGAAAGGGGAGGCATTCTGCACTTGGTATGATTTACAGGACCTTAACAAGAATGAGTAGCATGCCTGAGAAATTTTGGGCTTTGTCTATTTTTTTTAAATGGCAAATACTGTAGCAAAGAATATAACCCCCCTGCATGACACCTGGCCCACTAGGGAAAGAAATGCTTGAAATTGGATCCTAATGAGCTCTTCTCTCAGGGAAATCTGGGGATTTATCTCTCTTCTCCTACCCATAACAAGTCTCCAAGGCAGCAGGAGGCTATCACGTGCTCTGACCCCACATACTGGCATTGGTTCCATGGATAGCCAACATGATCCCAGCAGGGCTTCTGGAGATGCTTGGCTAAGCTATCCTTGTCTGCAGTGGGAGGTGCCAGGAGGATTCAGATGCAAGTCACTGAGGCTGTGGCACATCCCCATTCAGGTCATCTTACTGGTGACCTTCACAGGTGTTCTCTGGAGATCAGGATCTGAGCAGTTCAAGGTCACTGTGCTCCACATTCCAAGACCCAAGATCCCATTCCATCAAATGACCACCGTCCCAGACTTCGATGAGAAAGCCATGGAGGAGACCTTCTCCAGCTCTTTTTTGACTGTGGCTCAGTGCTGGGGGCTTTGGCTTGCAGTGCTGCCCAAGGTGTAAGTCTGAGGCCTCAGCCCACAGAAGCTGCAGGTGATGGAATAAGTAGCTGGCTAAGGCTGCCACAGATAACAGCCAAGAAGCTGCTAATTCATGCAAGCCACCCTGCTCTCTGCTACAGATGCTGTCATCATATGGCTTGCTTTTTAGTTTTAATTTTCAGGAAAAGACCAAACAGTTGCTTCACAATGCTGTTCAGTTATGACGGACATTTTTGACACCTCATAAAGCACTGGTTACTGCCCCAGGGATTTGATTACCCCACTGCTCCAGTACCAGATGTGTTAAATCTAGAGGATCCCAGTTTGCCCTGGGCAGGCCAAGCCTGAGGTGTCTACCCAAACCTCTTTGCTGGCATACTGCAGATCTTCTCACATCAACTGCAAGACACAGGGTGTAGTGCCTGTATCTTATCTTTAGCCTTAAAAAGCCAGTCAGAAATGCTAGAGCTGACAGCCCAGCTCTTCTCTGACCAAATAAAGCCCCAAAGCCCAGAAGCAGGGCCAAATTCTCCCAGCAGAGAGCTCTTCTGTCTCTCGCCACTCACAGCTGGAGCAAGAGGCTGGTTTTGAGAGCTCATACATGAGACATACATGGGACCATCTGGCCCAGGCATGGAACTCACCAGAAACATTCAGAAATTGAGGGACAAAAGTGCATTTGATGGAAACTAGAAGTTCCACTTTGACAAAGGAAGGATGACTATAGCTCTCCCTCAAGCTCTCTTTGTCTTTTCCTTAGCAAACAGCTCACAGCAAGTGAAGACCTGCATGTTGGCAGTCAGTATGGTCCCTAAGGAAGCTGCATAGATGCAAAGCCTTATGATTTACATCCCCAAATACACACAGAGCCAGCCACAAGTCTATGGTTGGCCTCTTCGCTAAGCAAGTACCTCACCGGTATCAAGACAAGCTAAGATTCCCACATGGTTTCAAAGATGCCCTCAATGGCACGAACAGCAGCGATTTGGCTTCTCCATAAAAGCTGAAACTGCAACTTAAAAGCTGCACCTGCTGAAGAGAAAGTGAGTAGGAAAAACAGTGGCACAACAAGGGTCTCTGCTCTGTAAATGGGCATCCAGGGGTATTGCATGGCTGCAGCCTTACTGCAAACTAAATCCAGGATATGGAGCCTTGCAGCACAGGTGGACATGGATCTCCTGAAGGAGAATTTGGGATTTCATTTTGCCGTGCTGGAGAGCTGTAAGGGGGTCATGAACATTTCTTCTTCTTTACCTGGCTTGAGATGTTGCCTGGCTGGAGGTACAGGAGAGGGGGAAGTGGCTTCCTGTGGACAGCATTGCAGCTCACACTGCTCCTTCCCAGTGACCTTTTAAGTTTAATGAGAACGAAAGGTGTCCAGAGAAAGACTCAGTATGAACAAAGCCACACTCCACCTTTGCTGGAACCATCTCACTGAAAAGCAAGATGAGAATCATTCTATTTGGACTTCCAGCGCTTGCTGACAAGCCAATAAAACCTTATGAACCAGACTGCTCCCTAGGTAAGTCCTAAAACAGAACTAATATTGGTTAATTCATTAATGATAGACAATAAAAGTTGCCCACTGCTGTGAGACCTACAGTGAAGTGTCACAGACCACCAAACAATATCAAGTCATAGGTGGTACTGAGTTTGTGATAGAAACTCACAACTCAGGGTTTTTCAGGCTTCAGTGAGACTAGACTTTGGAAAGGCAAGATTCAGATGAGAATTGTCTTCAGGATGTAGTATGAAGAGACAAGACTGAAAGCAGTGCTGCCATGTGATGGCATTTTATGGAAAGAGGGCACTTTCTTGTGTGAACATCTCATATTCACATCACACAATGATTTGAAGGTGATGTCATTTGTGACAATAGGCTGGGTTGGTGTGTAGCCCCTAAAAGTCTAAAAGGGTGAAGCACTAACACCCTGAAGTGGCCATATGTCCCAAGGAGATGTCCTTCTGGCCTGGAAAAGTAGAATAATGCAAGAATCCAACTGCTCTCTCCAGTGCTGGACCAAGTATTAGGTAATAATTTTTCATTTTCAGCTTGAGCAAATCTCTCAGGTCTGCCGTGGGGAGACATCAAACATGAGAACCCACGATGCTGCCTTTATGGTGTTGCTTGTCAGAGCAGAGCTGCACTTCCATTACCTATATGTCCTCTGTCTGCCGAAAGGACAGCTTTCTAGGGTGCTTGAGAACATCCATTCTCTTTTATAGCATACGCCATTCACGTTGCTGGCATATGCTGCCCATTGAAATAAATGGAGCTTGTCACTCTTGGATGTGTTCCTTGGAAATAAACGGTCAAACAAATTAGAACGCTGAGCCATGAAAATCCTTGTCCTTTTGAAAAATCTGTGCTGGATGTAGCTCATGGTTTCCTTAGACATTTGGGCGATATTTTTTGGTTTTCCACTGGTCATGTTTGCTTTCTCCGAGGCTGTTTTAATAACAGGTCAGGAGCTTTGAGGCTGCTGGCAGGAACAGCCTGCAGCTGGGTAAGGGGAAAAAGATCGTGTCCCATGAACAGAGGTACTAGGGCCACCAGGTCTGGATATGAGCTCACCCTGGCTGAGGTCTGCCACTGTTTGTGGGACAGGCAGGACCCTTGGCTGCTCCATTGCAAGTATGAGTGTGACTTCTCTGGGAGTGGCTGCTATGTTTAAACCAGTAGTCTCCAGTTGAAATATGTGGCTTTTGGACAAAATCCTGAGTCTTTTTTGTCTGATTGCAGCCTTTGACTTATGTCCCTTGGTCTCCACTTCTAGTCTTTTCTTTTGCTTGTTGGACTAGAGAAGACATGGCATTAAGATCTAGCTGCCACTGTAAAGAGCCAGGTGTGCTCATGAGGGTGGTCATGCCCCTTCACTGCCACATTGTCTTGACCTCTCCAAAGATCATCCTTCTGATGTCAGTGAGTATTCACAGCTCTCCTGAGAGAAGAGCATTTTGAGAAATGGAGGGTGATGAGGAGTTTTTAAAGGCAGAAGGGACCACTGTGAACATCCCTCCGTAGGTTGAAGGGCACAGGACTTCTCTCTTCATTTCCTTTATGAGCATTTTTCAGAAATAAGACCCACTCATGATTTAAACATTGACGGTGGTGGAGGATTCCCAATGATGCCTGGCAAGTTACTCCACTGGCTATTTCTCCACACTGATGAAAACCCTGATGTGAAAAATGAGTATGCACACCTTCAGCATCCAGCTGTGGGATTTTCTTATATCTTGGCCTCTGGATTAAGAGTTCTCTTTTATTATGTTATCAAGTTTAGGTGGGATTTTGTAAACAGGTATATGCATGTGTGCTGTACTGCTGATATGCCTGTGTGTACCAGTTATTAGTTTGGACTTTCTGATCATGCAGAGAATAGCTACAGCTATTGCTGCTGCTCAGGTCAAATGTCTGGAAATTTTGGACAAATGGGAGAATTCCACCTGGGCAAACATTTCAGACAGAAAGAGGAGACATGCTTGAGTAAACCCAGACATCTGTTGGTCCTTCCTAGGTCAGTATTCATTAGTAGGGGCCATATCAATTCTGCAGCCTTCTTTTTGTTAAACTGAATAGGATTCAATGCCTTGTCATTATGCAGAAGAGACAAAGTCTGGTTTATTTCTAAGGTTGTTCTGATCATGGGATGTTTTCCATTCTTCCTGTCCATCTTCCTAGACCAGAAATGTGATGCTAAGCATGCCAAGCTCTGAATGTAGAACAAGAAATACTTACTGTGCACTACAGTGTGTCTGTAAGACCCTAATGCAGCCTGGATGCTCCTGTAACAGGTTTATTAGGAAATCACATCACACTAAAGCTATGGAAAACACATGTTAAAACCTAAGAATGCCCACAGTGTGTTAGACCAAAGGTATCTTGTTTTCAGCATTACCAAAAGAGGGAAACCTGTAACAATAACATAAATCTACAGTGATACTGCCCTCAAATGTTCCCTTGACATCCAGTTAATTAAAGTTTAATGCACTGGATGAATTTTCCTTTTCTGAATTTGTCAAGCTGTGGTTTGAATGCATTTGACTTTTCAGCATCCATAATTTCCCATAGAAAGGACTTCTCTGTGAGCCATGTAATTTAGGTAAATTCATAAAGACATGCTTGTAAACATGTTTGCAAATAAAATAGCCAAGTTTGCTGTATTACTGTGGCTTCTACTGCTGATGAGACATGAAGAGTAGCATTGAGTATGTGGGCAGTAGTGCCTTATGTTTTCCATGAATGCATTTGGTTGGAAGCATAAACAGTGGGTGGATTAAAGCCAGTTAAGAAAAAGAGGAGGAATCTCCTGCAGTCTGGGTAAGAGGAAGGAAGCAAGGCCAAGGCCTGTTCCTTGAAACTGATCACCTTTAATTGACCTGGGCCAGAGTCTGAAAGTGAGACCAGTCGTGCACAAGCCACACACAATCATTATGTAGGTTGGAGCCAAGGAAAGTGTCCACGTGGATCAGGCACTAAAGGAGTTAACAAAACAAGCCAGAAACAGAGATGTGTTAACCTTTGCAACAAACTCGATAGCAATCCCCACACATAAATGACTAGTGAGGAACTTGCGAATTAAGCAGGACAAATAGGAGGATCTTGGTGATTTTTGTACATGCCTGATGCACTAAATGGGGAGTATGGGTTTGTGTGGTTTTCAGACACACACAGCCGGCAGGCAGCAGTCAGAATTGAGGGGGAGGCAGACACCGTGTGCTTTGCCATGGAGGACCTTACCTGCGCACATGTGTGCAACTGCTGGCTGCCAGGGTGAGGGAAGAAAAAGTAGATGTCAAGTCTAGCTGGCAGCCAATGCATCTGTCTTCTGTCTTTCAATCACTCGCAGTCGAGGTGGAACTTGGCTATTTTTAAATCTGATGTCTGTGTGTGTAGCCATGGGGAATGCTCTTTCCTATGAAAAAGAAAAAAAAAAAATAGAAAAAGAAAAAAATAAGATTTTGCAGCCACCTGCATTCCATAAGCAGATGTTTCTCCCTCTATTGATGCCAAGCACCCCAGCCCACAGGCTTCCTTTCTTCATTTGGAAGTAGAACTTGTAAAACAAAACCCAGTGATCATTACTGGACTGCTTAGGCCAGTTGAACAGGGAAGAAAAGCTGCCATGCTTGTCTTACCTTACATGCAGGATAAGATTGGCCTCACAGGAGGTACCAGGTACTCTGCCCAGTTCAGTGTCTTTTCCCCAGCCACGGCCAGTATCAGCATCTCCTGGAATGAGCAGGAAGTTTCTCCAGCATGTGGACTGGTCAAGACCATTTTATTTCTACTTGTGTAGCTTAGGCTGCTGTAACTGGCTTTATCCTGGCTTCTGTGAGTTGTATGGTCATTCCTAGTAAAGGAGGCAAATTGATTTCTTTCAAGAAGTCATTCAGGCCTAACAAATTGTTTTTCCTATCAAAATGTTTCCAAGAAATACAATCAGGTGTCTGAAAAGCCATTCCTTTCCCACAGAGGCATACACCATATCCTTCGCTCCGTCCCTGTGCAGGCTTAACTCCCTCAACTTCCAGACCTCTTGTTCTCCAGTCCTAAGCATGTGGAAGGTGGTGTTGGGTCTTCTGTGCCTTCAGTCATTTCCATTGACCACCTTCTCCATTTCCGTGAGGCTATGTAGCACTGATTTTTGAGATTCTCTCTGAACTTAAACCAGCTAGGTCAGTAACTGCTGGTTGTTTCTCTCCTTCTATTCCCATAATTATGAACTCTGTCTTCTGGTGTGGGCTCTAGAATTGGTTTTGCATCCCCTTCTTGGACATGTTTCCTCATCTCTTTCTCAGTATGAAATTTGTCCACTGGACACTGTTATCCTTCCTGCCTGGACCCCCTATTTTCCCTTTTGTTTCCTCATGCTGTAATTTGTTATTGTTCATCATAAACTGTTCTCAAACTATCTAGTTGGGTAGCACCTTGTTTGAAGGGGAGAAGTCTTAACAAGAAGACTGGTTGGTCAGGACTCAGTCCAAGCGAAGCACACAGCCTCCCTGAAGGATAAAATAATCTCTGTTATCTTTTCAGGATTTCCTCATGATCTCAGACCATTTCTATTTGTATCTATGACAATGCTTGATGCTTTAGGAGCTCTGCTGAAACAACCTAAGGCAGTAACTCCTTATATATATGAATACATATGAATTCAGATAGGCACATTTGTAAGGCAACTTCTTTAGATTTTTCTAAGGGTCCAGATTTTCTGCTTGTCTTCTGAAGAGAAGTCCACTTTAGGGCTACAATTAAAGATGAAAAAAAAAAGCAAAGTAATTACATGTCTAGGAAATTTCGTGTTAAAATTCACATTCTAATTTACTCCTTCTTCTGTGGCCTCTGTTCATGTCTGCAGGGTTAGTATAAGACATATCTGGTTAGAGAGCCTGGATTTTTTTTCTGGAGTCATGATTATGTAAAATTACAGCATCCCCTTAGAAAAGTGCTTCTAGCCCTCACGGTGTTGAGATGAATTTGAAACTGTGCCTGGAGAGTGTTAGATGCAGAGAAGTATGAATGTGTATGAAGAGTACTGAGGTCAAAATTCTATGAGACATGAACTATCTTGCATCATTTTGATTGGACACAATTTCATCCTTCACAGTTACTGACAAGATTTTTAATAAGACTAGAGTTGTAGTAGGATGCTGTAAAGCACTTGAAAGCCCATATGGCTTAGCAAGTGTATGCATTTCTAGGAGGTGAAGAGTGCCTGATGTTGAAGGCTGTGGGATGGAAGATGTTTCCATTCCTGCATATTGTAGTTAAATGTTCAGCTCTGTGTAGCTCCACTTCAGCAGTCTTTCTTATCCCTGTCAGGGCTGTGCCCGTAGCGCCATGAAAATCTCACTGAATGACTGGAAAGGGACTTTTCACAAGGGTGTGTAGTGACAGGACAGGGGAGAATGGCTTCAAAATGAAAGAGGGTAAGTTTAGATTAGATATTAGGAAGCAATTCTTTACTGTGAGGGTGGTGAGGCACTGGCACAGGTTACCCAGAGAAGCTGTGGGTGCCCCGTCCCTGGAAATGTTCAGGGTCAGGTCAGATGGGGCTTTGAGCAACATGGTCTAGTGGAAGGTGTTCCTGTCCATGGTGGGGGCATTGGAACTAGGAGATCTTTAAAGTCCCTTCCAACCCAAATCATTCTATGACTCTAGGAGCCAATTCAAACCTTTCTTCACCAAGACTCAGATGTCAGGAGTTCTTATGCAGAAGAACAGTCCCCTGCCTACCTCCATGAAGTGGCTTAGGATAGAGCAGTAACTAATGGTGCTCTGCTAAACCAAATAAGCTCACACTCTCAGGTCTGCTGATGCTGTCATTCTCTGATCCCAGTGTTTGGAGAACATTCCCAAGGAAATTATTCCACAGACTGGTGGTAGCTATAGTCTCCATAGGGTCATTTACAAAGCATGGCATCTCTGATTCCTTGATTCCAGAAAAAATGAAAGCTAATCTGAGCTGGTTTTAGACTTTAAACACTCTTGCTTGCTATTGACCATAGTTTTCTTGTATTCAGGGTCCAGGTTTAAAGAAATAAAGTTAAACGTTAGGCTGTTTTGACGTCCTTTTCTGGTTCTCTCAGGTAAGTTCTCTCCACTGCTCACTTTCTCCAGAGTTTCTTAGAATGAAGACTTAGTTGTGAGTTGTCCCCCACTCTGTGTAGTGGGTATGAACTTCCTGAGAACTGCTGCTCTGCAGTATTGAGCAGAAGCTAATGCAGTTTGATTCACCACTCACTTAGGGATGACAGATGAACTGGCCAGTCTTTTTGTGGCAGTTTAGGCTACTTTCATATCCAGCTGTCTGCCTCCTCCACTACCCACAAGTTATTGCCCCTGTGACAGAAAGTCTCAGCAGCTCCAGTTCATCATCTGGAGTCTCAGTGCTTTTAAGCTAATGCACCAAACTTCGCCATGGTAGAGCCACAGGAGGATGCACATTCCCATCTGCCAATTCTGCAAAGGGAGTAATGGGAGGAGGGTCACCAGGAATTCTTAAACTGCTACTGTGGGGCTCATCAAAGCTCATCTGTCAGAGCACTAGAGTGAATCAAGTTACTGGTAATTGAGATCAGTATCACTGCTCTGTGCCTGAGCAGACTGCAGCTTGCAGGGTATGGAGGCTCCAGCCAGCCCTGGGTCCTTAGAGCCTTAGGTCCTAAAAGGAAAAGTCTCTGCTTTTTTGATGGATTCAAGATTTCATGACCATATCCATATTTTATATGCTATAGCTGGAAAATGAGTACGCTTTTCATTCAGAGCTTGTCATCACAAGGAAAATTACAGGATGGGTCACAGAAGGAAGCAAATTATGGACTGCAGCTAATAAATGGCCATTTACTAGGGCTGCAAAGACCTAGTAAATGGGAGATGGAGGGTCTTCCAAGGCTGCAGTTTCACAAGCAAAATTAACATTGCTGCATGGAGCTTGACGAGTATATTCAGGCTCTTTATGCAAATCCCTCAAGAGAAAAGAGATCTCCCTTTTTGTGAAATGGGGGAGTATGGGCAGGTAGCTGGGGAGGACAGGAAGGTTAAAGACTACATGTTGAATCAGGCAAGGCTTAGTTTTGTCCCTGCTCAGAAAGTTTGGAGGGAGGAAATAATGTAGCCTGGCTCTGGAAACATGCCTTCCCAAAAATCTCAGCCTGGCTCATGGTCAATTTGCAGGGAAGCAGGAGGTGGGCCTGCACCTGCTGCAAGCATCAAGCAGGGGCACCAATGTGGCAGCTGGCTTCAGTCCCTCTTATGGCTGCTGGGGCATTTCCCTGTGGCATATCCCTGTAAAACCCAGAGGCATCCCAGAGCCTCAGCAGACACTGAGACTTTGCCACGGTGCAGACATTGGTGCTGGGCTCCCCCTCACCAGCTGGACTGCTCTTCCAGCAGCCAGGAAAAGCAATCATTGGCAAAGGTAATGAGATGGAGTCAGGCACACTATGTAAATACTGTTTGGACTACATTCATAATCCCACACCATGAACCACGTTTCCATGAGAGAGGCAGTCTGGCCCTCTTGGATAATTTTAATCATCTCTGACATGAAGACTTCTTCTCCTATTTCATGACTTATTTCCCCAGTATCATTTAAATGTATTAAAACACTGTTAGCGTAGAAAGTAGGCATCATGTTAGCATAATATCTAATCAGAACTAGTCTGCCTGTCCCCGTAGGGTTTATTTATTTATTTATTTAGTGTCTGTTTGTGCTGTTTTCTTGTTAGATTGGAAAGCCCTTCCTTGACATACTCATTTGTTCTGCTGTGTAATAGAATAAGATCCTTCAGAGCTGCTGACATCTGCTTTATTTTTGAGATCTGCAGCTCTCAGCCCACAAAGCAACAATGATAATAATAATAGCGATAATAATAATCATAGTGCTAGGAAGCCTGAGAAGTGAGGTTAAGCATGAAGAGGAAAAGACAAAAAATGGATGAGGAAAAAAATGGGCTGGCAAAGAATGTTTCGATCACTGGGAGTGTATTTTTATCGGCCCTGATTCTCCACTCATTTACTCATGCTTTATGACTGCACCGCCCTGTGGACTGCAATTAATTTCTTTGTGACTTGCAATATTGCAAGGGAGAGGGGATCAGGCACTGTGGTGTGTGTGATCAGGACACTTGTTCATGGGTATATTCAGCTCTGCTCTCACTCAAGTACATTGCTTTGATTTCTCAATGGCATTGCAGTATTGATTTTGAAGGGAATTAGTTTCTTCAGAGCTCCTGAAGATCTGGCCACTGTGATTTCTCAGGGACTTATTCAGCCTCCTCCCCCACAACTTTATCCTCACATGTCACAGCTGAAATAATTGGCATTGCACTATATCAAACTGGCAGGATGCAGACCTGAAGGCTGGGGGGAATCAAATCCAGAGCAAGCCTTGACAAAAAGCTGCATGAGGAGGAGACTTGTTGGGCTAAGCACTGTCTGAAATAGGCCTGGTAGCCATGACTGTCCACTCCAGGTTATCTTGTCTGAATCCTGCTCTGTACAGGGCTTTGTACTAAGGAGAGGTAAATGGTAAGAAAAGGTATGAAAAGGAATGAAAGAAGAAAGGAGTAGGAAAAGAGGTAGGAGGAATTACTAAAAAAAAAATGAAAAAATGAAAAAAGAGAAAAGATTCCTAGCAGTAAAACCAGGTCATGTTGAGCTTTGAGTGTCCTTGAGGGTGGTGAACTTATTTGAGTGTGTTAATCTAAGTGCTTGCCACACCATCCCCTAATGTAAATTATTCACACTTGGGAATTCCGCATGATTTTTGACTTGAGATGGAAACAAAACTTAGGGCTCGTGGTATTGAAAAGTTAGTTTCTAAAAATAAGTTTCTTGGCTGCTCTCAATAGTTGTGGCCAGTCAATAGGCAAACAAACGTAGAAGGGCTTGAAATTGGTGAATTTACCTCATCCTGAGCAGTTGAGAGCGAGTGGCTCTCTTGCTGTTTAGCCGAAAGCCTTCTGTAGTTAAAACAGGGTGTCTGAGCAAGTACAGAGACCTAAAGGAGTCTAAATAGCTTCATTAGCAAAGGCACAAAACCACCCAGGCCCAGAAGCAAAACTCAGGCTCCAGTGTTTGTTGCCCTCCCCCCTTCAGAAGGACAGTCTGGGCTGAAGATTCTCACTCATAATGGTTTTGCCAGGTCCCACTTCTTCTGGCCCAGAGCTTCGGTGTCCTCAGAGCCCCCAGTGCACACTATTACCAGCACTGGTGTCATTATTTTTTACATCAGACATAGATGTGACGTCTTACAGATATTGATAGGGTGACCCTTCTCTCGAGTTCCTTATGTATATGACATGCAGGCATAAGGTAATACAAAATAGGAAATGGGCTTATGAAACTAGAGATGGAAAAGATTTATGAGGTCCTGTCTGCTCCCTTTTTCTCCTGTCATATGATTATAAAAGAATTGTACTTCTATTACTGTATTGCCTCGTTTTAAATACTCTAGGTACAGGATTTCTGTGTCCCACAGAAGGCTTTTCCATATACCAGCTGCTCTCATAATGCTTAAAAGGGGATCTTCTCCAGCACTTCACCCTGTGTCAGACCCACAGAGGATATGTATGTTCTACAGCCTGTCTGATTTGCCACTATTTGAGCTACATCAACCTGTGGCATCCCTCAGACACTTAGAAGCATTTTAGCAGCATTCCATTCCATGTGACCATTTTCTTTCAGGAAGCACTAGCAGGAGTGGTTTTCCCAGGAAGCTAATGGATTCTTACCCTTCTCATGAGTGACACTGTGCCAAAAAGCTGTATGGGCCAGCAGAGTCCTTCACTGGCATCAGACTGTGCTCACCACTCTTTCACACACTGTGATTCAGGCCTGAGGTTCGCTGGCAACCTCTGTCTTTACAGGTCCAGATGACATTTTCCTTCTGCTATGTCCTGCATGCCTTCTTGTTCTGCTCCTTAATGCAGTCCCACAATACTTTCCTTGCTCTTGTGAATAATCACTGTCTCTGCTCTCCACTGGTTGCTGCCAAGAGCTGCTCTTCCCATACTCTTTCCTAAAAATAAAACTGTTCTGCCCAAATTTAGGGTTGTTTCTACTGTTTCTCACTACTTTCTTGTAGTTTGCTCTCATGTCTATGGAAATCAGGCATTTACAATTAGTTCACTAGGCAAAAAGGCCATTTTGGAGATACTGTATTTGTGCTTGTACTCCTTAATGAGACAGTGCTTTTGAGTTTGAGAGCCAGCTGATGAATAGTATTTCTCTTGCCTTGTTGGTTAAATAAGACTTAGAAAAGCTGAGAAATTTGAATAATTTTGAATTATTTTGAATAATTTGAAACTGAGAAATTTGAATATTCCAGTGGTTCTTGACATAGGAGAGGCACGAGGGGGCCACAGTCTCTTGAGATAGGTGGGCTAAGTGTGCAGACAGAAAATGAGCTGCAAGATCAGGATGCAAATTTATGGGAAAACATTGAGCTTGGCTGAAATGAAAAAAAAGAAAAAAAAGAGAAAAAGAAAAAAAGAAAAAAAAAAGAAAAAAGAAAAAAAAAGAAAAAAGAAAAAAGAAAAAAAAAAAAAAAGAAAAAAAGAAAAGAGAAAAAAGAAAAAAAAAGAAAAAAGAAAAAAGAAAAAAAAAAGAAAAAAAAAGAAATAGAAGTGGAAGGTATATTACCTCCACTGAAGGAAGGAGAAGCCTTATGGCTTACAGGCTGGCTGATAGGACTCTTGGAAATGAGGGCAGATGATAACAGGCTGTAGGGAAGTACTTTCTTGTGAGAGAAATCTACTACCTTTCTCAGTTTAACCAATGGGAAAATACTATCTAAAGAGCAAGAACAGAGAACTCCGTTTGATGAGGGCCATCATGGGTGTCATTTCAAGAAGAATCCTCAAAAGCACTGTAAATTACCAATCAAAGCACAGTGGCTCATATTTTTATACCTGAGTGAATAAAATTAATCTCAGATATTTATTTTAATCTAAATAAAAGTGTCATTTATGTCCCACAGCAGCTAAGGCTAGAGAATTTATGTATGTACAGGAGCTCTGAAGGTAAGTCCCTATTTGTTTCAGTGTGTCTTCATTTTTGGGTACTTAACTATGGTCACCCAAAGCAAGATGTTCTGTGCTCTGTTCCTATGGATATAATCACGTAACCACAGCAATTGAGCCAAAACAGAGAAATCAACTACTCAGAATTTCTCTCAGACACCAAACATGCCAGTTTTCTTGTACTCCTGTGTCACCTCATTATGGGATATTGATTTCCATTACCGTGTATTTCAGAAAATTCCCTGTGTAATGCTCTGGTGATTTGCTCCAAACAGGGCACCTCAGTAATCTTTTGGCAGGCAAGAGAAACTGTCAAGCAAAACCCTGTAAACCCAACAGACTAAATTCAGCCCACTGCCCAGTTCGTGTTCCTCTTGTAGTATCTCTGAGGTGGAATTGAGCTGTTTTTCATATTTCTTCATGAATCAAGTGAGATTCAGGATCTCTTGTTTAAAAATGCCATATCACATGTTGCCACCTCTTGGTGTGATAGCCCAGTGAGAAAACACTGCAGCAATAATGTTGCCCTCCAGCCCTGAGGATAACAAATACCCAGTTCTGCTGGGAGATAGATAGATGCATTGGTAATTAAGAAATGTTTGAACATGCTGCACCCTGCCACCTCATACCCAGCCCGATGCTATGCTTCCCATTTATGTTTTACACCTGTCTTTGCTGCTGCTGAGGAGCCCTTAAGCATCCTCTTACTGTATGACCAATGTCAGTAAAGCTGTGGTGCTTCTCTTAGGCTACATCAGTTGACACAATATGGTAAAGGTAGTGGAGAGCGAGGAAGTTTCATATGAGCTCTTGGTGGGCTCTTAACAAAACCAGAACCATCAATTCCTTCACAGGTTTTGGACTTGCTATGCCAGAAAAAAATGTCATGGGAGCTGGCCATGAGTATGAAACTTGTTTAAACACCAAACACTACTCCTGTTCTCTTGCAGGAGAACAGGAAGATGGGAAAATAGACAGAGACACTGTCTATATTCTACATCTTTGTCTATAGACAGAGATGTTTATTTAGCGGGGTTGTCTGTCATTCTGGTCATAGAACATTCTGCTTTTAATAGAGTAAATAGAACAAATTTTATCTGAAACAATATTTGCCTTTAGACATGACACTGCTCAAACAGTCCTGGAACTTAGCTCTTTCTGCATGTGTGATCCAGTTCCCATTCATTTCAACAATCCCACACATGATAGCTGGACTCTTAGCCTCTTAGGGCAATTTTGTCCCTCAGCTAGTGACACTAATCCAGTGTCACTGCCTTACACTCAAAGAGATGCAGGACACTCCTGGTGAATGACTAAAGTTCAGAGGAATAACCAGTGTGGTCAGGGGGATTACATTAGCCCCAATCAGACTGCCATGAGACGACTTGTTGTGTTGCCTTTTCAGTTTCTTCATTGCAAATCAGAGCAACTTGATCATTGCAGAAATATTCCATGTGACTTTTTACAGGGGTGGCTGAGAATAGAAGATAATATTGTGTCTTCAACTTCCTTGAAGGCATCTAGAAAAAAAATACTTTCAGAGCTGTAATTCACCATTTCTAGCATCAAGAGGACTTATTCAGAGAAGAAACCAGGAAACATTCTGAATGTTTCTGAAAATAAGGATTTGGGCTGTAGGCCATCTTGAGGATTTGCAGAACTATTCTCTGAATTTGATAATGCTCATGGTTATTTTTCTTTGCTGAAGTTTGGATTGTTTTGTCAACTAGAGTAAGGGTCAATCTATAAAGTAACATTAGATATCAGTGGGGTCAATATCCTATTTCAAATGTTTCACAAAACTCCAGGAAAAAGAGATCATGCACATGACTAATCTTTATGGAGCATGAATACTGATCCGGTCCTCTCTACCCACTCCTTAAAGTGAGGCACATTAACACCTTCTTGAGACCTGGTCTCAAAGAAGCCCCATTTCAGACAACCCTCAGTGCCCTGCCTTCTCCTGCCTCCCCCAACATCAAAGAGGTACCGTATTTAGGAAAGGACGATTGTCATTTCACTATTTAAACTAGATATGGTTAACTTCAGGGGCTGGCAGTTACCAAATTTTCAAGTTGTCCACTGTTCCTGAGAGCAATTTTCAAGGTAACCTGAGTCCCCATGTTTTGAACATGAGCCATTTTCCTCACCTGACAATGTCCTCACAATGAAGGTATCATCCTCATCATTCTTGATAAGCATCCTGGGAAGGGATCTTTAGGGACCAACTCCCATTTGCTGAGATGTGATTTCATGTGTGTCTTTAAAAGAATGATGTAAGGGATAAAGATGAGCTATTTAGCAGGAGTCTTGGTGTCATTGACATGTCTGGAGTGGGATCTCTGTTAACTTCTTCTGTCCCCACTTTATCTGAGATGGTTCCTCCTGGCTCCCTTTACACTCACTGGAGAAAAGAAGACATGATGATGATGTGACACATCTTGCCTATTTTAGATGTTCGTGGTAGAGGGAGGTGAAATACTCACCAGAAGGACCTGTTTCTCCTCAGCAAGAGCAGTTCAGACTGATGACTGGAGATGAAGATGCTCAGCACTGATCACATAAATCCCACCCCCAGTTTCCAGAAGAGGCCCATGAAAGTCACATACATAGGTCTGGCTTTCTCCCGAGCTGAGACACTGCACCTTGTACCTTGCTTCTCCATGCTGGGCCTATTCATTCTCAAATCAGTTCATGTTGAAAAGGAATTTCCATTTCTTCTGCAACTGACAGCAGCAGAAGAAATAGATACCCTTGCTGTAAGATTTAAGAGAGGCTCTAGCCTGTCTCATTTTGGTATCTCCCTACCAAAGTAATGGTCCAAACACCAATTTATTTTTTTTTCTGAGACGCTGTTGGGATCTTAATCCAATCATTTGTCCTACAATTCCAAGACCCCTCTGTGATTTCTTTGGTTATTTGGCATTTCCACGGGGACCTTCAGCAGATGGAGTTTTTCTAAGTGTTGTACAGACATAGGAGTTCCTGCTGTGAAGGATTTCAGCAGTTTTACTTCTGCCAGTCACCGCCAGGCTAACGAGAATGTCCAGACAATGCGCAAGTCCTCGGAGGTAAGCTGCAAGTGAGGCAGCTCCTCTGGCTCCATCTCTCACATCCCCATAGGATGTCCAGAGGGTAGCTGCAATCCTCTTGGTGGCATGGAGCTGGTGCCGGAGTTCTCAGATCGTACCTACTCTGGCCTGGGGGAGGGTGAGAAACTTTGATCTCTGTTTAGAGTCTTTCCAACATCCTTACAGAGAGACCTTGTTTGGCCCGACCGACTGTGAGGAGAGGTCAGCTCTTGCAGGGGCAGAAGTGTGCAAAGATGCATTTACCACACTTCCACGGGCTTTCTCTTGGATTTGACCTGGTAATTTTATACTTCTCTTTCCTGATCTCTCTCAGCCTCAATCTCCACCCTCAGAGCAAGACAAACTTACAGACAGTGTAAATGATCACTGCTCCACCCAAGGCAGTCCCCCAGAAATCACAGCAGCTGTGGACCCTCTTCTCACCTCTCCCTCTTTCCTTTCTTTCTCCTGATCTCTTCACTTCTTTGTCTCCCTCCTCCCCACTTTTTCTGTCTTTGTTTTTTTTTACCCTGTTCCCTCACGATCTCCCTCCGCCTGTGTCTCTCAGTCCCTCTCCCCAGCTCGCTCTCTCTGGAGACAGGTCTAGTGGCCTGGTTGCCATCTGCTGCCTGGGTTGTTTTTTGTGTGAGTGCGTGCGCGTATGCGCGCGCGCGGGTGCACGTGGGGCTTTTTTTATGAGGTTGAGATCAGATGGCATCTAATCGATCGTCATGGTCTCCATGGTTACCTGGGTGACAGAGTAGTTGGGAGAGACACATACTCCAGCCTGGGGCTGTCAGACCATTCCTGAGAGAAATAATAATAAAAAAAATTTTAAAATTAAAAAAAAAAAAGAAGAGGAAAAAGGGGAAAAAAAAGAAAGAATAAAAATCAAAGCGCTTCCATCACATTTTAGGCATTTACATCTTCCTCGGATCCAGGAAAATGTAGCCTGCACTTCTGTTTTACATTGTCACCCTTTGACTTGGCTCGAGGAGGAACAAAGCAGACTTGTTTTTCTTTCTGTATGGCACAGGCACAAAAGTGAACCACATCTTTGGGAGAAGCTTCCCTTTCCCCTTCTGCTTCTGCTGAAAGGTTTGATTTTTCACTTCTTTTTATCCCCCCCGGTCACTGTTGTAACCGTAATGATTATTTTTATTCTTCTAAATTGGTTAGTCTCTTGAATTGACTAAAGGCAATTCCCCAGGTATTCTCTGGGAAAAGAATTACAGTTTATTAGTATAAGCAGTATCTTTTTCTCCCTGGTCTCAGCCCCTAACACTAGACCATCTTCAGCTCTTGTAAGAGATCAATCAATCTGTATATGATTCTATGTTTGGAAGCAAGTGGAATGTGATCCTTAGGATAAATTATGGAATTAGATGAGTTTATTTTCTTTAAAGGCAGATTGAGTTGGGCATGGCAACATCTCTGACCATGGCAATTAGTGCGTCAGTAGCACGGGAACTAAATCCACACAGTGCAGAATATGAACTTGCATGAATCAGGGGAGGAGAATAGTACTGCTGCATTTCAAACGATCTCATTGTGGCAGACAACCCACGATAATCCACAAATTTCACAGTTTGCCTACAGTGCACCACCCAGGTACACCCTGTCTGATAGCTATATTCTGCCTGGTCCAACAGAAATTTGCATTTGATTTGACCTCAGCATGGCCCCCAAAAGGCAATCAGGTTACATCTTCTGTTGTCTGGCTGCAGACAAGGCATTAGTGCTCATCAAAGCTCACCCATTGCAGTGCTGGGGCAGCTGCTGCCTGGCCATGTTCCTGCTCATGGTAGCACACAGGGCTTTGGAAACGGCAAATGTAAACCCAGGCAAAGGGAGATAATAGCAGCAATGAGCACGGCTGTGATGGGCTGAGAGGCTGCTTACCCATCAGAGTTCTCCAGAGATCCAGAAGTGCTGACTTAATGCTGCTAACTATGAAATGCATCAGATCAGAGCACCTCTGGACAAGCAAAGGCGTGAGAGAGGGATATGCCTTCACTTTTCATTTCCCCAGTTCTGAATTAAACTGGCTTTTAGTTGGAGCCTATGGTCTTGCTTTGCTTTTTTGCCCTCCTGGTAGAAGCACACGGTGCCCAAGTTGGGTTGCCCAGTTCAGGCTGCAGGTAGGCACTGAGGGTGGTATTAAGTTTCCTCAGGGGTGTCATTGCAGGTGAAATCCTCTTCAGTGTTCATGCACCAATCCTAAAATGCACAGGTCTTAAAGTGTGCTTACATGTGACCTACCAAACTCCTTTGTTTTAAAAAAAAATCCATGATCACGCCTATTTGAATTCTGATTCTGCTCCCTCCCAGCAGCATAACATCCCTGCTTATAACCAGCAGGGTGGGAAATCCTCTGCTCTTCAATATTCCCTAATGTTAAATAACATGGACCTCCTAGATTTTCATGCTGTACAAACACAAACTAATTAAAGTTGTACAAATACATCCCAGGCAGAGAATAAGAATCTGCTCACTTGAGGGAAGACCACTGGCTTCCACATCACAGGGAAAGCTCCCTCACAGTTTACATTGTTCTTTTTGCAAGGGATAATTTATGGTAAAGCCAGTTTCCACTGAAACAGCAGACGTGCACAGAGAGGGGAAAAAAATGTAAACACAACAGCATCTTTGTGAATGCTGCAAGGTGCTGGTGCCTGCCTCTGCATGCTCCATAATATATTAATACACACTGGCTGGCCAATCCCACTGGAGCATTCAATCATGCCACATTATAATAGAATTTAATGGAGTTGACAGCTAAGACCTAGTTGCTGGAGACATGTGAAAGACCTTTGCAATGAGGATAACAATTAATAAAGGAAAGCACCATAGATTTTTGGAGAACCTCATAAAAAAGTAAAATATCGACATTGATCACGGCATGCAAGGATATTAGACACGTAAATTGAGCTATTGCTTTTATTTATTTATTTGCACATCTTTAATATTATAGGCACAGGTTTCCCCAAGGCCAAAATGCAATTTCTCTCTCCATTTCTCAGCAGGAGCTTTTCATCTCCCTATTCACCAGGTTTTGAATTGCACATTTAATAAGTGATAAAGAATTCCTGTCTCTTTTCCTTGGGCTTTCAGCCCACAGTTTTTCCCTCCCTTCTGTCTTGTGATGGAAACAACAATCCCCTTTACCTGGCAGTAGGTTGCTCAGGGATGTGGAGGTGGTGTAAAAGGGGACCTAGAGCCCACAGGGAGTGTCTGGACTTCAGTGTCTGCTGATGTGCTTTGTATGCCAGGTTGCACTGGGTAAGGCAAAGAGTGCATGGGACTGACATAAAAAGAGGGAGAAAGAGTCTGCAGCACTGTGAACCAGCATTTACCCGTCTGCCTCACGAGAAATTTTTGGTAGGAGGAACAAGTTAGTCCTCACTGCCTTCATCCCTGTCTGGGGAGAGACACTCGTCACCCTTCATGGAATATTGTAGTCATTTTAAAGAATCGTTCCTGGGGGTAAACTGCATCTAGTTCAAGCCTCTCCCTGATGGAGGTGGCAAAAATTTCATCAGCCTGCAGCTGGGAGCATCGCTGAGCTCCCACAGGCTCAAATCTCTCTGGATTTCCTTGGCTGTGCTCAGTTAACACACTCCTGAATCAGGACTGGCTCCTTGCCTCAGAGAAGTCCTGAACAGCATTTCCAAGAGTATTTAGGTGTGAATTGGTACCTGGTGGGATATTTAGAAACATACAGGCTCCTCACTGCCCAGAGGTGCTGCCCAAGCCCCTGATGCTCACAGTCTCTGCATCTGTAAATGCCTGTGTAGCACTGGAGAGCTGCCCTCATAGAATGACAGGCTTCAGTTCCTTCTGGCTTCAACTTTACACCACGACAAGCCCATTCATCTCATTGGGCTTCCTCTTAACCCCCCTGATGAACACTGAGGACAGGAGCAGCCCCAAATGAATCCAAGTTTCTGGTAATGTAAAGGTCCAGCTTCCTTAAGTTAGACTCGGTCCTTGTGGGATCCTTCCAACTCACGATTGCTTCACGTGATTCTACGATTCTATGAGTCTGGCTGTGCAACCTCAGCTGCCCTGCAGCTTGGGGCATTGACCTCACATCAAAGCCGTTTGGAGCAGCCAGGAAAAAAACCGAGGGGTCAAATCCATCCCTGGTTTCAGACTGTAGAGACTGATGGTGTTATAAAAGGGATGACTTTAACATCATGTTTAGAAATAAAAAACAGCTGAACGGGTACTTGAATGAGCAAGGTGCAATTGTAAAAAAGGGACTAAATCATTAGATACTTCCATTTTACAACCAGCTGCAGTAGGTTAGTTTCTTGTCAGGTAAATCAACCTTGTTTTTCTTTCACTCACCTATGCACAGATGCACTTCCTCAGGACAGGTGACGTCTTGCTTGGGACAAAAGAGGCCATTTGTCCGTATCACAGCAGCAGCGACTGCACCGTGTCATCTCACGCTCTCCTCCAGCAAATTGAGTTTGTCAGTGCTCAGCCACGCAGCTGAGTGGAGTGCTGCGTGATGCCTCACCTCTCCTGGGAGAGAGAAGTTGGCATAAGCCATATCGTAATGGGATCCAGAAACAAAGAAGCGTGAATGAAGTGCTAATTGCATTCATAAAGACATTAACAAAGGAATTAAAATGGCAGAAGCTTCCTTTCCCCCTCAAGGTTCATATAAACAACCAAAACTATATTAATAATCACTGAGGTTTACACTACTTTGAAGGGATTATACAGAGATAGGACATCAGGGCTTGGAAAGACCATTTCAGTGGTCTTTTTTATGGGATTCTGTATCAGAGATGAGATACAGAGATGAGACTCCACTGCTTCTGTTTATCCAAATTTGTTCTTTTCTTTCTGACTTTTCTCTTGTCCTTATGCTCCCTTCAAAGAACAGGAAGACTGCTCATTTTCCACTGAAACTTTTAATATGCTGTAAAAATAATGACATCATATTAAAGACTGTAAATTTCCCTAAAAATTTCCTAAAACAAAATGACCTCAGAAGTCTGGCTAATGGCACAATGGAAGTTTCTTGTATAAAATGGCCTGAAACATCCTGCCTGGGTTTTTAATCTCATTCAGTTCTGCTTACCTTTCCATGGAAAAGGAAAAAAAAAGTCATGCTTTCTGCTTTTTTCTCAGTCAGTTTCTACATGGTTTCATCCTTCCATTACCAAACTCCAGCACTCTGTTCCTATTTGCATTGCTACTACTGAGAAAAAACATTTCCTGTTAAAATCCTCTCCAATCAATGGGGTCTTTTCCCCCACCATGAGAATAATACTATTAGCCTTAAACATGGAAAGAGCTCATTTCACAGATGCTAAATTCCAAGGCTACTTTAAATCGCTCGTATCAGCAAAATGATAGCTCTTGCTTTTTCAACTACTTAACTGTGTTTATCACACCTCTCCAACTCCTGCACTCACCTCCTTTCCACCTGCTGATGTGGGTGTTGTGCTAGTGACAGCTACAGCTAAAGTCAGCTAAACAGCTTGTTCTATTCACTAATCTTCAGTCATAACTCATAACTCTCTAAATTGTTCTGGAGGCTGCAATCTGCCAGTTTCTCATGACCACTCAAAGGTGGATTTCTCTAGGAAAGATGAGTCCAAGCCATTCAGCAGTTCTGTAGAAGGTGACACTTCTATCACCTCTGCTCAGGCTGAGGTGCCTGCAGAGGCATCATGCATGGAGAAGAGGACCCTGAACTGACAAAGGGAGGTTGTCAGCCCTGTGTCTCTATGTTTGCTCCCTCCCCATCTGAGACTCAAGACTTGTGGGTGCCAGGATTGGTATTTCCAGCTCTGGAGGGCAGAAGCCAGGAAGAAGTAGAGAGCACATCCAGGGAGATGAGATGGGATATGCCACAAACACCTGAAGGAATGAAGCTCAGACCTTCATGCATGTGGGAGGTGTGAGGGAGCATGGGGATGAAGTCCAGGATGGAGTTTCTGACTGGAGAAGGGGAAAGGCACTAACCAAGGGGGAGGGGTTGTATAAGGTGGGACAGGGTAGGCTGAGAGAGCAGAGGGGCACAGTCCTTCCAGTATTCTCTGCCCTTGGGAAGAGGGTCTTCTCCAAGCAATGTTGGGACATAAGCAAACAAGAGAAGCCTTACCCAAAAATATTTTGAAAGGAGAAAGAGAAGAAAATAAACCCCTTTGTGCTGCATGGAGTATAGAGGGAGAGATTATGCACCTGGCTAATACCCCATCCCCTTTAAAGGATCTGAATCATTCAGGGAAGTGTTCTTTTTCAAGAGCATACCCCTTTTCATGGTGGGCACAGTTCTGCCCATGAAAACCAGATTTGGACTCGTTAGGACAATGAGGACTATTGCAGCTCAAGCACAAACAATGGTGGGGTAGTTGGTATTAAATCCTAATTCTGAAGTTGATTTAAAGCCTGTAGACCCTCCCACACTAACATGACATCTCCAAATCCTCACTTCCCAATCTTTGCTTACCTTCTTTACTCCTGGACACAAAAAAGTCCCTCAGAAATACACTCATAGACTATCCTTTCTCCTCTGCCCCTGTCCTGTCCCATACAAGGTCCTGCCAACACCCCAATGGAATCTGTGGTGCTTTCCTGGCACTGCTGCACTGTGTCAAGAGCTCCTGAGGCCACGTGCTAAAAACATCATGGAAGGAGCGATAAAAAGAGTTGGTGCTAGGATGAAGAATGAGCAATGCTCCCACATTAAATGCAAAACCTGAAATTGAAGCAATTTTCCACGTTACAGACAGCTACAGGAAAACTGGCTACTAGTTAGCAGCAGCAGGAATTTTCAGGAGATGCTGGGAGGCAGGATGGGGCTCAGCTATTCTTCTCATCTCAGTATCCCCAGTTCAGGAAGGAAACATATCCCTGATTGTAACTTCAGTGCAGGTGAACGGAGTACAAGGGCAGCCTCAGCCCAAGTCTTGTTTCTGAATAAATGAAATGTGTGTCTTCCACGTTTTCAGCTGGGAGGGAGAAGCCTATCTCAGGAGTGATGGCAGGTGCTGCTGAGCTATTTCCATTTTCCAGCTCTGCAACCTCAGGAACCTCTTTAATCCAAACCACCCACCAAGCTCCATTCACTGGCCCTGAAGATCATCCAGTGGGTTTGGATTCATTTTTAAGGCTGTCTTTAATTTTTTTGAAGTATCTTGCTGGCGGATTTTGGTCTCACCTGTGACTTAAGAAGAGATTTGCAAATCTCATTCTCACATTTTCAGTCATTTAAAGGGGCACATCACACCGAGAATTTAGGTTCTGCTTTTAACAGAGGAAACACAGGGGTAAAGGTATATGAAAAGAAAACCAGGAGGTACAAAAATGCTTTGACAGATTTGTTAGAGATGAAAACATTCTTTATTTGATTTCTGCATTCCCTGGGGCAGTGAGGGGAACCCATATGCAATTGCATTGAACTAAAGTATGAAAATCAGAGAGTGAATTTGACAAGAAGCTCCACCAAACCCACCCAGAAGCTCAGTGAAGTGCAAAATGTAAAGCTAACAGAGGAAAGAGTGGCGTAGCTCAGGGGCAGGATTTCAGTTACGGTGTTCTAAGGCGTTGGTAACAGGAGCGGAGATAGGAAAATACACAGAAGGTACAACCCAGTGTGATCTTACTTGGGGGTTATGCTCCACAGTGTTGACAGCTATTGAGAGATGTCAAAGGTAGACAGTAATTTTTTAGCCACTCATGCAATTTTTTGAGTCAATCATGCAATATTTTAAAGAAATCACAGTGGGCAATGTGCACACATGGACATGTGTGTGCTGCTACTGTCCAAGCGCCTTTTGGTGTCTCGCTTGCTGAAATGCTTTCAATTAGGGTTTGGAAACGGTTGACTCAGTCAGCCTATGTGACACTTGCCAAAGACAAAATTAGTTTCAGTCATTGATGTTTTCCTTCCAAAAAACCAAAGCATCACTCTCCCTTTCTCTCTTTCCCTTTTATTGTGGGAGACTATTTCACAGGTAGGTGTTTAGCTGATTTTTAATCTCACGGAAACTTCATCTGCAAATTCGTTAGAAACTCTTTACTAAAGCAGCCTAGTAAAACAGATGATTAATATTGGTAAGCTCCTCATTTGCATATTAATTAGTCTCTGTACTCAACTAATTAAAACAGCCCTGCCTGTTTGTAGACTTTGTGAATTCCAGATTGTTGCTATTGCTCCCATGTAAGTGCATTTAGTGCAGCTAAGGCAGGCCATTGATATTACAAACCAGGCACCCCAAGCAGCAGTAGCAATATTTTAAGGCATTTAAGTCTATAAGGGAAGTACTTTCAGTGTTTTCTTTAAAAAAAAAAACAAAAACAAGACTGATGCTTGAAATGGCAGGATGTAATGACTAAGCAGTGCTTCTACTTCCCTTTATGCTCTCGCAGAGCAGAACAGTTCCAGAAACCAGACAAATCCAAGGCCAGAGGGAGAATAGCACTGCAGGGCACAAAGAAACCCAGGCTGAGCTGCCCTTAAGCCTTGTGATACTCACTTTTCTCCACAGATGCAGCCTAAAATTAAGCTCAGGCTGATGACTCAAGACATGAAAATTCGAGGTTAATTCTGACCTATGTTGCTCTGACAGAATTCTGTTCAGTCTTCCAAGGCTGGGGATGGAACTGGGACTTGGAGTCCTTGCATGTCAGCTGGATTTGCCCTTGCAAGCCTAGTTCATAGCCCCACGTGTTCTGCAGAGGTGCTGCGTGGGCCAGGCACTGGCTGAACTTTTATAGGCAAAGAGCTGCATTTTCCCCATCCCGCATTTCTCTGCTGGCTGTGTGGATGGGACAAAAAAGAAATTCCCCTGTTGATTCCTTGCCTTCAAGCTTTAGCACGCAAAATGCAGCCCTCTCACCAGCCACAAAGTCCTCCGCCATCCCAGAGCCAGACAGTGCTGCCTTCTCCAACAGGATCCCGCCTCCTCCTCCCTTTGCCTGCCTCGAGTACGCACCATTTCCTTCTCTGCCATCCGGGCCAACAGGCAGCCCCTTCGTGTTTCTCAGCCAACACACCTGCTGGTGGCCATGACACTCCTCTGTCTTCCTACCACCCCTTCTAACTCCTCCTGCTGTTCTTGCTTCTGGACCTTGGCTCTTTATCTTCTTCACCTTCTCATGCACCTGTTTTTTGTTCCTCCCAGCTGTTAGCATTCCCCACTTTTCTATCCCCACAGTTGTGCTGGACTCCTGTAGAACCTCAGGGACTGAGGATAAAACACCCAGGGCTGAGAGGCACTTTATGATGTATATTTACTGCCATAAAATATTTTGCATGGCAGTGACAAGTAGGTTTTCTCAAACTGTCTGTGCACTGAGACTTTTCCTCACCCTAGCTGCCAATAGCAGTTTGACAGGTTTTATTATACTCCATTATTCACAACAAGCCAGGTCGCTGTGCCATATGCTGTCCAGTCCTGCTAAAGCTAACCATGTGCCCATGTTGGCTGCAAACCAAGGCTGGTTAAAACCTGCTCCTTTTTTGCATGCTATTTGTTTTGAAAGAATTGGAGATGGGCTTCCTGTCAGATGTTCCAGTGTGTCTTATCACACCACTTTGCTCACCCTCAGCAGCCTAAACACCAAAACAATTGGAAAATCAGGGATCTTGGTATGGTTTGGACCTGAGGTTCTTCTAGAAACATGCACTGTTCTGGAGCTGACAGAGTATAAGGCAGGGGAAGAGCCTTAAACGTCTCTGGGGCCACAGACGGTGTGTTCAGCTTGGAGTGTAGCTTTAGATATGGCTTCATGCACTGCTTAGTAGGACCCACAGCAAAGCAAAGTGCAATGTTTCTAAGATTAAACTGGTGCTTCACCAACAACGGCTGTTTTAGAAGCATTGCAGCTACAGTAGTCATTGTGTCTGCATGTGGCTGGACAGACTTCCTAGTGCATTCTCCAAAGCCCAGCCTCCTCCAAGCCTGCACTCGCAGCTCCATGGTCCACACAACTTGCTGTTTCTTGCTTTTTAGCTGCTTTTGTTGGTCTGTTTTGTTTGAATGTTTGCTGACTTGCCAAACATTCAAACAAAACAGACAAACAGTTACCAACAGCCCCATCTAGAAAGAACATTTATTGCTGCCTTTCAAGTCTGCCAGACTTTGGATCCCTCTCCTACTCATTGTTTGCACTGTTCCTGTTCTCAGATGGATGTTTTCCTCTTGCTGCATCCATTTAGCTGATCCTTCTTGCTGTTCCCTATGCTTTTTCTTCCCAACTCCCTATCAAGTAAGCTGATGGCAGAGGCTACTTACAAGTGCACCCATTTCTGGACACAGCTCTTGTTGCCTTGGGTGTGCTGTCTGCTGGTTCTCTAGCATTGTCTTTGATGGTGTTTTCTGTTTTGGGAAATGAGCAAAAACTGAAAGTTTTTGCAAAGCGGTGCATTCCTTTCACCCTGCTCCATGTCCATCACCAGCCTGTGATTTCTCCAATCACAATTACCAGGGACCCTTGTGGTGTGTGGCACTGTAAGGACCAAACAGAGGTCTTATCTGCCCAACACTGTCCATGTAATGTCACTGTGATGGCACATGTGAATCATGGTGGCAGCCTCAGGCTGGAAACTGTGTGTCTCCCATTGCCCACAGTAAAGGCAGACTTGGGTCTGTACTAATGACATGTATTATGTTTGATTTTAATTATATACCCAGATTTGCACTTGAAACACAGTGTGAGGCCTGATGCTTGCATCTTCTCATAAGGTCCTTGATTTCCATCACATCCTTAATGTATCTCAGTTTCTAAGAGTCTAGCCATTTGCAGAAATTATCATTTTAATGCTGTGTATGATCATGAATTGTAACAGACTGCATACTTCATTTTTGTTGTACAGCCAGGGATTTTCTTGCCACTGTCTTTTTCTTCTCATGTTGTCATAAAACATCTATAGATGTTCTTCATTGTTTTCTGGCTTTACAGTCAAGGCCAGCAAAACTCTCAGCTTCATTATCCTCACATATGGCACAAAGGGATTACTATCTAACTTTATCTTAGTCTTGAAGGGCTTTCACCCTCTCGAAGTATTTTGGCACAGAGCTGGATACGATCTACAATAACCTCTTCGTCCTCACATACGACAAGGATGTTCTGGCATTCCACCATGATCCCATACAATAAACTGAGTATTAGCATCTCACACAGCCTTTGTTAGGCTTTCTACCACAGGCTCAAGGTAAGCTCAGGGCACGGATGTCCAGATCTAGACTGAGCTGTACCTCTTCCTTATCCTGCCTTACTGGCTGGTTTTCCAGGCCTGTGTTGTGATCAGCTTCGTCCTAGCTCTGACCCCATCTCCTACAGCTTCTGACTGAGCTCTCTGACCTCACTTCATCTTGTCTAGGACAGTCAGTGGACTGTCATTTCTCTGCCCTGCTCCAGAACTGTGAGACCCTGTGGGTGAAGGTGCTGTTCTGCCTATGCTGAGGTCACCCCCAGCTTCCTGCCTGCCCTCCTTAGCAGAGCAGCCCTTATCATGCTGCTCTTGGACAGGTATTGTGTTGGTGCTGTCAGGCACGTCCTGTTTGGTAAATAAAAATAAATAACAATAAAAAGCAGCCAGTTTTTCGGTTGTTATCAGGAGAAATGACCAAACAGTGTTGTGGTAGATCTAGAGAGACAAGTCATCACATCTAGAACCTTCAGGAGAGGTTGGCACCTAGGTAACCATGCTTTAGTACACTGAACACATCAATACTGAAATTCTGCCTGCTGTTGTGGGTCTGCTCTTGACTCTTCTAAAGCATGTTTGTTGCTTTCTTTGAATCTTTTCTGAGATGAGGACATGTTTAGCTGTTTCAGGCACATAATAGGTTGCTGTTTCTTGTACAAAATAATGCATTTTCTACCATGAATTGCATTTACCTTCCACTGGCTAATGCATAATCAGCACACGGATGTATTTCTCCCAGCTCATTTTCCTGCTTATCATTTTTGTTAGTATTGCATGGCAGCTGGGTCAGCAGTCCAGCAGAAATCAAATTGGTCATTGATCTTAGAGCGGAGTTACTACGATGGTAGCTGAATGGCAGCCTTCAGAGATGTGCCTCGCATGTGCGAATCTCCCTGGCTCTGTTGTCACACTACAGAAATCCTTTGCACTGGAAGTCTGTGTCATGTACCTTACCATCCATTACACAGCTTTCCTTCTGAAGAAGAGATCCCACTGGGAAGTGAAATGGTGCTGTTTCTCCAACATCTTCCACACCTGCTCATGACCCGTATGTTATCCACTTTGTCTCTTGAATTGTTTCTGTGGGATGTATCCTGGATTATGATTTATTATTTGGCTTTCCTGCTTCATGGAAACTGTTAGCTCTGGCAAATACACATGTTCTTCTATATCAGTCATTGTTTTGATGTTGCTTTTTGTTGAGTTCAGCAGCCTTTCATCAGCCTTTCAGCTACTCTTTCCCTGAGTTTTCCCTGGGTTTGTGTCTTTGGGCAAGCCGGAGTTCTCTCGGTTCACAGGTAGGATCACTTGCAGGGATCTTTAGTGAGGCTCACTCAGAGTTTTATTGTTTTTGATGTTTCTTCCTCTGCCTATGTTTATTCTGCATGCTATGTTTGTGTAAGCACCAATACATTGTAACTTCCCTAAAAGCAGCTCTCTCAGTTCTTATTGCACTGGGGTTACTGTCCTCACCAAATGTATTGCAGGCTTCCCTATATCATGGGGGCATGGAAGTGTTTACTACAACAAGTGTATCTCATTCACTACTTAAACTTTTACTCCAGTGAGATGTGAAAGGGATAGCTTTGACTTCTGTGTCCATGTGCCTCATAACCCATGATGATGAAAAAATCAAAGCAGGAACACTTTCTTGCAGGCTAGGGCACGTAATTTTGAGACTTGAAGAACACTACCCCTGCACCATTTCTGCAAGTTGCCTTCTCTCCATGTAGTCTCGTTCTTGCTGTAGATCTCACAGGATTGCAGGCAGTCATCCTCTTCTATATTGCCACATGCTCACTGGGTAAGAACCAGAAAGGTTCCAGCTATAAAAGAGAAGAAGTCTCCTTAGGGATGAAGATGTCTTTTTACAAATAGCATTAAAATACATGTGCAAACTGACTTAGCAGTTCCTCCAATATTTCCTTCCCACTTCAACACAGACTGCTACATCAGAAAAGATGTCTTTTGCTGGATCCTCAAAATCACTCCAAATGCTGCCCAAGGAACTGTGAGCCCTCAGCCCCAAACAACAGATGGATAGGTTTCAAAGGCTGGAGTCTCCACTTTGTCTAGCAGCTATTTTATTAGTGCCAAACAGATGTGTGTGCAAATGCCTCCTGCTGGAAGCAATGCCTTTGATCCCTGATATCTAAACCATTCACTGGTGGAAGGAGTCAACAACCCAGGTTTAATAATGAGTTATTGTTATCCATTTCTTTCTTATTCCCTGGATCCTCTCCAAGATGAACTGATGGCTATGGTAGACCACTTGATAGACAGAAATAAGACATTGGCAGCTTCTACAAAATATCCCAGTCTGCAGAAACTGAAATCTTCAACCTCTGCCTTTCAATCCTCAAGGAAGAATGATGCAACACACTTTTGTAAAAGGATCTGAAGACAATCTTGCTAATTAACAGATCACAGAAATGTGCCCTAAACCCTATTGATTTCTGACCTTTATCTGACCATAAATGCTGCCCCTCTTGCCCAGCCCTGGGAAACACCTTGAGGAGTGGCATGATTGACCTTCCCTGCTTATCCACCTGACACAGTGCACTTGCATGAGCTTACAGAGGATTGTCTGCAT
>WAAG01070971.1:27553-64496 GCA_013390105.1 Tichodroma muraria | reverse complement strand
GGTGGGTTCTGTGGACATCAAAGGAAGCATCATGCTGAAAGACTTAATGAGCTAAGTTCATATCAAATGATGGCTCACTTAGAATAAAATGGTGTTTTATGTAAGATTTTGGGAGGCATGAAATCTGTAAATAAGGGTTATATGTACAGTGGATCACTTTCCAGTTTTCCCCAAAATTTTTTAGTATATTTATTAAGCTCTTCCAGAATACATTGTGATGTTTTGGACTGAAGAATAAATAAATCAAAACTTTTAATACAGTAGGCTCTCTTAATGGTGAACAATAAGCTTGCAGCTACACCACTGTCCTCATCTGAGTTATTTTCAGGAGAAATAAAATCTTTGAAGTGCTCTTGAAAACAATGGTACTAATTGTGTGTACACATTGGGGAATGCTTGGGTTTAAGAAAAAACCCAAACAACCCACCAAAACGAAACCAACACCCCCTCCCCACCTGAAAAAGAAATGAAAACATTTGTCTTTAAATTGAATGATCATGAGTGCTTTCTCCCAGCCACTGAGCATGAAAAGTTTGGACTCGGCTGGAACTACTGGTGTCAGACTCCCATGTTGTGTATCTGAAGCAAATCTCATAAGTTCTCAGCACTCAAAATGTCTTCAGCTGGCATAACAACTGCCATCAAGAAGCAATAATCAAATCTCAGAGAGGCAAAGGGAAGGCTCTGTACGTATTCTGGTAAATCACTCGTTGCCATGTTGATGTCAGAAAACAGCACCGATGGAAATGATCAAAGTGGGGTGGTATTCCAGAGCAGAATAGTGTTAAAAATCTAAGTTTTTGCTGAAAGGTTTGCACAATTTCATATAAATTTTCATTTTTTTTATGACCTTAATCATTGTATGCTTGGAGTTTCACTTCAGAAGTGCCTCAGCTTTCGCTGCAAGCAATTTAAATGTGTTTATCACAGATTATGGTCCCGGCTTTCCAGTCACTTAAGTGAAATAAAAATTATTAAAGGCTTAGGTAAAGTCATAATTTAAAAGACCAAAATACTGGTATACTTTGAAAGCTAATAGGTGACATTTGCCATAAAGAATAGGGATGGACAAAGCCTCAGCAGTGGAGTAGTTGCAAATAGTTGGACATCTACTGGGAGCAGAGTGCTGGAGTAAGCCTGCCTCCCAGGACATGCCCTGGGTGCAGCCAGATGATTCATGTGGGTTGATTTTGGATTCATAAACTGCAGCCAATTTATGAATCCAAACTGTGCATGGAGAACCAAGGCTGATCTTACGTTTGATTTGTTTTCCTTGCCTTGGTTTTAATGTTTTTTCCTGGCGAGGTAAGGTGGAAGCTTGTGTTTGGGTGACAGGCTTGTGTGAGAGCTTTGTGTGGGAAGGATTGTGTTCTTTTTGGACTGACTGAAAGGGGGTTAGAAACCTTGGCGCACTTTGAACTTGGAGACAGAAGTTTGAAGAAGAAGAACTTGAACATTACATTCCTGTAGCAATATAATGTTCAGCATGGAAAAAGACATGCTTAAGTGATTAGGATGTTAAATCTGGAGGGGGGCTGATTATAGGATCACCGACAGAAAGAGTGAAGAGTAATGCAATTTTAAAATTACCTGGTGGCAGGAATTAAAATGGAGGGAGGAGGGAAGGGAAGGAGGAAAAAACAGTGAGGTATTTACCAAGTAAATATTTTCATGGTACAACTTGGAAGTTTGTTTTTTTTTCCCTTTGGAAAGCATATAGGCTGGTATGGACAGGGGCAGGCTAGAGCAGAAGATGATTCCATTCAAAGCAACACCAGGAGTGCCTTGGCCACCCCATGGAGGCCTTATACATACATAAATATTTACATGAGAAATGAAGTTTACTTCTCTCTGCATGGTGCAGCAGTTATGAAACAGGTATCTCTAAATCCTAATGACTCACTTTCCACCTGTTACTTAACTGAAGGAGCATGGTAGTATGTAAAAATACTAGGGGCTGTCAATGGAGATCATAACCTGGCTCATTAATGCAGCCTTCATAGCAGTGGGAAGAAGACTAACTTTTCCCTGGTACATATGGAGTCAGTAATTAGCCAGTGACATTGTCAGCATTGCTCTAGTATTTTTATAGTACCTATTGATGAGCTGTTCTTAGGTGACTTATCACTCTGTTAGAGAAACTTGTGCTCTAGTCCACACGGAATTTTGAAATCCAGCAGATGGGAGAGGATCTGAGACTTTCCTGAAGCAGATTATTAAGAAAAGCCTCGTGTAAAGGGCTAGCACATCCCAAACACCAACTACTGCATGTGCTGCTGAGTAGAGGGGCTGGCTCTTTGAGTAAGAGTGGCTCACCTCAGCTTGTGGTGCTGCTCATGGTGCTGTGTGCACATCCCCAGCCTCTGTGGCTGCAGGGATGTGCAGCCTGGCACACCAATCTCCTTCCTTACCCAGGGCTTGAGGCTGCCAGAGTGCTGGCTGCTGTTTTATGGGGGGAAAATATTTCCTACTTCTAGTTCTCCTGCTTTCTCTTTACTTGTAGTTGACACAGGAGGCTGAAGGAGATATTGCAAATACATTAGAAGTGTGTTATTGTTAGACACTTTACTGCATCCTACATGTTTTCCCAACAGATGCAGATTTCTACATTGTTGTTTTTGGTTTTTTTATTACCTAGACAGTGTTTAAAATGAGGATTAATTTGGAAAGTTTTTTTATAATACCACTGAAGTTTGTAATGTGAGCTCCATAGCTTAGCCTGAACTATTTTTAATTAGCAGTGCTTTGTTTTTTCTACATTGTTACCCAGATAAACGGAACAAATGGAGAAAGGCTAATTGATTTACCTTGCTCAATTTATGGTAATGCTTTTGATAACATTTGACATCATTTTATTAAACTTGATAGAGAAGGGAGAGTTGTGGAATGTTTTGTTCTTCCTGGTGTGTTATTTTTGGTAAATGTCTGGGGTGCATTTAGATAAACCACAGTGCTAAGTCTAAGCAAGAAAGACCTAATATCCACTGAATTACTCCTATTTGCATTGAGAAATTAACTGTAATTAGCATTCAAGTTTTAATGATACTGTATTCGTGAAGCTGATAAGGCCTCTGGGAGTGTGATCGCAAGAAACTTCTATTGTTTACTGTATGCAAATCGAGGCACTTAGCTTTAATTAGAGGTTGAAACCTGGAGCAATTATCAGCAGTTGCTTTAGTATTAATGAGCTTGACAAAGCTGTCCATCATAGTGTTTTATAAGATTGAGAATTAGAATATTTAATCCCAGTTGGTTCACTGTTCAAAGAATGCACAGCCTTCATCAAGCAAAACCATTTCATTTTGTATGCCATCCATTTCATTGGTTCCAGTCACTGCAAAGACTGAAATCCTTACAAATTTGTATAGCTGCTATTTTCTGCAGGGTGGTTTGAGAATATATGAGACAATTTCCTTTAGCACTTATATTGCCAGTATTTTTTTTAAAAAACGAGTTGTTCTAAGAGCAGTTGTGTGGTTGCAATACAGAATTTAGTTGCTTGACAGCTGAATATTAGAGCTTCCAATAGCTGTTGCCTGATGAGTTTCCTCACAAAATTAGCTGATGTCTTCTCATGTGTGATGGTGATGGGTATTTCTTTTCACGTTCTGATTTCAGAGGATAACAAAAGAGATACAAGTGAAAGAGAAAAAGCTTATAATGCCTAGCCCCTGAAATGGTTTTTATTTCTCTCTCAATGGAAGCACTAACCGTTAGGGTCTTCTGTTGCTGCTCTTTAATGTTTTTCTGCTTTTTAAAAGCAGTTTTTGTGTTAAAGAAGTAAAAAGTTTCCGCAGAAGAGCTGTAAGGGGAGGGGGAGGCTTTAGAATTGCCACTTACACGTTAGTGCTTTTAAATATACACTGTTGAAAGTTTTCTATTTTTGGACTAATTCTTTGTGAAGCACTTCTCTCTTCCACAAGCCTTTAAGTACTTATAATAGGTAATTTATATACGGGTATATGTGTGTGTGTATATGTAAATATATATATACACACACATATATAAATGTAATAAAGTTTTCATTTTTTTATTGTCATTTCATAGAGAACAAAACCTAATTGTGAACTTTCTTATGCTCTCACAGGTGAGGCTGAAATGGATTTTTTTAGTAATTCTCAGGTTTCTTAGGATACAAAAACCTTTAACTGTATTGAATGATGGTGCAATGCTGTCCAACTGTTGACCTTTTGGGTATGAAATGCGGTTTTAGTCCGTCTGTATTTAAATACTGGAGGTTCTGTTTTCAACTGAGGTGGCAGACCAGAAGCATTTCCAGAACATTATTTTGAGGTGCTTGTTGAATGACCCCAACTTTGAAGGCACGAAGTGGGGGCGAGATGTGGAAATGGCTTTTGGCGTGTGGGAGGCATCTTCTGAGGGTCCTGCTCTGCTGTCAGGGTGGACATCTGGATTCCTGTGTGGATGGTAGCTGCTGCCTTGGCTGCAGGGTGCCTTCCCTCCTTCCCTCCTTCCCTCCTTCCCTCCTTCCCTCCTTCCCTCCTTCCCTCCTTCCCTCCTTCCCTCCTTCCCTCCTTCCCTCCTTCCCTCCTTCCCTCCTTCCCTCCTTCCCTCCTTCCCTCCTTCCCTCCTTCCCTCCTTCCCTCCTTCCCTCCTTCCCTCCTTCCCTCCTTCCCTCCTTCCCTCCTTCCCTCCTTCCCTCCTTCCCTCCTTCCCTCCTTCCCTCCTTCCCTCCTTCCCTCCTTCCCTCCTTCCCTCCTTCCCTCCTTCCCTCCTTCCCTCCTTCCCTCCTTCCCTCCGCTGGGGGTTTGGTTGCCTCCTGTCCTGTGCTACTCCGGAGCAGCTGCCTCTCCAAGGACAAAGCCTGGTTACATTCTTAGTGTTGGAAGGCTCATATTGAAGAAGAAAGCTTGTTTTCAGTGGGAAGGACAACTGTAGAAAGTCTGAAAAGGTTAAATTACTCTGCGTGTTCTAGACCAGTGTCTTTGACAGCTGAATACTTGGGGAAGATAACACTGAGTTCTGAGTAAGCCAGAGCAAGATGGAAGAGAATTGTGAATCAGGTGTGGAGATACTAGTACCAGTTTATTCCTCCAGGAAAACTCAGCTTCTAAGACATGTGCATTTTGGTGAAACCACACTATCCTAGGTGAAGAGAATCGAGGTTAAGACACTAATGCTCTTTCTCATAGGCAACCAATTGGGTTGTTATTCAGCCATGTTGTATAGGAAATGTAGTATATAATAATTTTTGTAGTTATTTCATCTTTGGGAAAAGACTAGTGAGGGATCATCAAATAAATGATCCAGCTGGCTGATCAGAATTACTAATTACATTAATTACTAACTCCCAAATCACCATCCTTCCACTTCTGGCCTGTGAGTTACTGCTCTGATTGTCCATATTGGGCCAACTTTGGTGTAATCGTATGTAACAGTAATCTGTATTTCACATCAGGTAATTTGATTTAATCAACAGACCAAACAGGCCACTAAAGGATAAAAGACAGCACATGAGTTACTTATCTTAGTGAAGCTTGTTCTGTGCTAGTTTATTATTAAGTAGGGAAAATGGGATTCATTTTGCCCCTTTATCCTCTGGCATGATAGGTAATTTAAAAATTGCTGCATATATAATTTCCTTATTGATACTTTCCCTGTTATTAACTTTATAATAGTACCATATTCAATTTTTAACACATAAATTACACAAAGCATTAATTCCTCAGAAGTTTATTTTTCCTATCTTTTCTCAGCAAGGAAACTGTGATTTAGTCTCGCCCTAATTAATTCTGTAGGTTAAATGTGGTTTCAAGAAAAGAAGAAATTGGTGGCTCTAAAATTGGTGTTGTTTTTAAATGCTCCAAGAATTTTTAAGTATTTTTGGCATACTGAAAATTTACCGTTATTATGTAGTAGTATATATTTAGCATTTGTCATCTTTTTTTTCTGACTCCTTCTAGTTGTTACATTCATGATGATAAAAGACCCATAAATTACCAGTGAATCAAAACCACATTTAGCTATAGTTACTAATTCAGTCAGGCAGTGTTTCTGGTTTTGTTTAGAGCTCTTCATGTCCCATTAGTTTTTTTTATATTTATAGCCATTTACCCACAACAGCTTTGTTTATTTTTTTGTAAATGGGTGACACACTCAGCCTTTCTTAAACCCTTCCAGTGGCAGAAACTTTTGCTGGTGTATTTTCATTTCATGTGTTACCCACTTTGTTTAAGGTTTATTTGAAGTCTTCACTGCAAAAACCTGGAGGGGGACAGTTTGGGTATTTCTCTTACATTGATTTTATTTTACTTGAAAATTTGAAGTAGGCTTAACATTAACATTTCTCTTAGGAAAGATTTTGCCTGTTGTCTGATCAGATGTGAACCCTACCAAACAAGCATCACTCTGAACATAACAAAATTTGGAAGCAGGGATTGCATTTGCCAGGCTGCCATAGGCATTTTAGAAGGCACAGTGTTATTTGTTCCAGATAGAACTCTTTGAGTTTGCTTACATCAAGCATCTCTTGCACTTGCCTGAGTGGTAGCTCTGATAAGTTCCCCAGTAAACATGGCAAGGTCATTGCAATTCATTCCCGGGAGCTGCTTCTCGTGGTGGAGCAATCACTTCAAGGCTCACATTTGCTGTTTAGCAAAGAGCAGAGGAGAGATGGGACATTGTGGCTGCTTTAGAGCAGCTTTGATCTTCTCTTTCCTAACAACAGTGCACAATGGTAATTACAGTTCCTTTTAAAACACGTTACAGAGGTAGGATAATAAGTGAAAAGGGAATTTTCAGTCGTTTTCAGTGTCGATGAATGCGTTATTAACTCCCAGTGATTTTGCAGATGCTATTTCTGCCAGATGAGCCTGAATGAGAAGCGCTTGCCAGATCAGCTATTTCAGGAGCTCTGTTTTGTGCACTCAGCAAGGGATGGTTCCAGTCAAGTCTAGTTGTAAATCCAAATCCAGGAGATAGGGTGTCTGTTCGGGCTGCCAGCATATCATGTTACCCCAGTTCTGATTCTTTTGTCTGGAGTGAAACTGAAAACCCTGCTAGAAAATTCCCTTTTTGATGACTGCAGCCTTGGCTGGCTGGCTGACTTAGTTCTGCATCGTGGAAGGGCAATTAGCTTTGCAGATGTGTCTGGGCAAGGCAATGAAACTGAGGAAGGCTGCAAAGAGAGGCCCTTCCAATACAGAATGGACCGCCCCAGATGGGCATTAGGGCATCAACACCCATGCAAGGAAATTCTGACATCACAGAATCACATCATCATTTAGAATGGAAAAGACCTTTAGGACTATTGAGTTCAACCATTAACCTAAAACCACCTAGTCACCAAGTGCCATATCTACAAATTCATATTTTCTCCTTGCAAGACTGCGTAGGGAACCTTCTGAGCTCCTTTCTGTTGTGTATGAAATTTGAATAAAGACATTCCAAAATGACTGTGACTGCCTCAACATCAAAATATCTATGTCTGCCTGTCACTGGGCAGCTTGTATGTATTTTTTTTTTAAGGAAGAATTTGGAATTTCTTTTAAATTAAAAATTCAAAAAGTTTTAAGTTTTAAAAAATCGTTCTAAGCCGTAGATTTGTATAATTTTTCTTTGAAGTTAACTTGAGTGTTAAGACCGACTCTGTGTTTAGTGGAGGCTGTAATGGCATTCCTGAGCTTATAAATAGCAACAAAGCTAGCGATCAGTTTTAGCAATCCAGTGGCAGCGTTGCTCACCAAAAAAAAAAAAAAAGGGGGCATTTTGACATGACTTCAGCAAAAAGCTAATCAAGCTTAGTCACACTCTCTGAAGGACTAATTTCTGCCTAGCAAGTTTACTTGATTCTACGTATGCTACAAAAATAGCAGTTTTGTGGTTTCATGGAAGATTGTCTAAACTAATAGCTTTTCAGAACAAGTCTGCTGTTAAATAATGTTGAGAGGATTTCCTCGATTTGTTTTTCACTTGTTTTTCCCCTGGACAATATTGCAGGACTAAACTTGTCTTTTGTTAGTTCATTCAGTCTTGACAGTTGCAGCTCCTAATATGCTTTAGTTATCATTCTCTACAACAGTGATGCAGTGAGGGAAAATAATTACAGCCAGTCAAAACATTCATGTGAGGCTGCAGTCTTTTTTCATATTACATTAGAAAGCTGACTCTCAGATTCGTAATTGGAAATTTGTGTTCCATAGAATTGGAAACCAGAAAAGAATTTCTTGAGCGAGCAAATAATGCAGCACCTGTAGCAACATGACTGCAATCTGTTTCCCCTGTTATCTTTAAAATGCTGATTTTTTTTTTAGAGGTCCATCAAAACCTCTGTTCCTAAGAGATTATTTTTATCAGATCAGTTGTGAAGGTTTCTAAGAGGACTTCTTTGATTCATATGCATTTTCCTGTATAACCTGATGGAAAATATTTGAAGGACTGGTAAACGTAAGTAAAATTTATTAATTTCTACAATTAAGTTGAAGAATTGTTCCAACATTTTTTTCAAAGTCAAAATAGTATTACCTAATCTGAGTAGACGTTTTCTGAAAGGAAAGCTTTGATCAAATTTTCTTATGAAGATAATACTGCTTTTTAGAATTCACTAGCAGCATTATTTCTAGCAAAAGGTGACAATCAAAAGCATTTTCAGAGGCCTTGGACTTAATGCTCTTTTCTTGTACACCAGGGAATTTAAATGGAGCACTCTATTGTTTATATGTATTTTTCTTGGATATCTTTTATTTTTTATTTATTATTTGTTATTTGTTTTATTATTTATTATTTTACTTTATTTCTCTTTTGGTCTCTCAGTGTATCTGAGGTCTAGAATTCACAGAAGTGACTCAAGGGTTTTACAGTAGAGTGGCTTCAGTAGGAAAAAAATTAGCTTTACAGCATATTTGATGTGTAACTGTCTTCTCATAAGAGCTGGTAGCAGGAGCATTTACAAAGAAGCATGCACGTTCTCGTTGCAGTTGTCTAGAATAGCTCATGTCAGGATTGAAGCCATTAACCTGGTGACACACCACTGTCCCTTGCACACTGGGGTGTGAGTTATTTTAGAATCACAGACTCATTTAAGATTAGGAACGCCCTTTAAGATTGTTGAGTCCAGCCATTAACCCAGCACTGCCAAGTCTGCCTGCAGACCTGGTCCCCAACTGCTGCATCTTTTACTACAATCCTACTGCAGTTTTAGCTGCTTGTCCTCTATAACAATTTTGGATTTTTTGAGGTCTTTTACACAGGTAAAAGTTTTCCCACTCTGTTGACCCCAGTGGGATTTGATGTCAGTCCATATTGAGCTAAAAGTTCATTTGAAGAGCTCTGTAACTGTCCTTATTATATATTCCATATATTTTGCTCACCATTCATAAGCATAGTGTTATAGATGATGATGAGGCACCTTGAAACCTAATTTGCTTCCTTTAGGCCTGCACTGGCAATATGCAATAAAAACCTTTCCAAATTTGTATCTGGTTTTGTTGAGCCATCTGGCTCATCCTGTAAATAAAATATGTAACTATCAGGAAAGCATTTATAGCTTATCTAGTGCTGTTACTATTAATTTGAAATTCGTGTAAACTTAATAATGTTTTAATTCACAGTCCATTTATCAAATTGTGTATTCTAGTAGCAGGAGAACTAGAAAGATTTCACTGAGTCAGACCACGGAGCTCACTAGCCCTCGTGTCTGCTCTCGAGGAGTGGCAAAGAACAAATACTTGGGGAAAAGAATGAGCAAAGGAGTAGCATGCAGTAGCATTGGTTTTCTTCTTCTTGTTTGCTTTTCTTAATCTCTGCTAAGCACTGAACTGATTTTTTTTCACAACTACACACAACTCCGAGCTCTTGTTTCTGAGTTCTAATAGCTAAATTACAGCTTATCGTTGTGTAAGTAAAGTCAGGAATGTTTCTTCAATGCATGTTAATTCACATTTGTCAACATAGCATTTCATCTGCCATTTCATCACCTAAGCAGCCAATTATTGTGGCATCCTTCCACAGCTGTTTGCAGTGGGATTTGTTTGTGAACTGCCTCAAATAGCTTCACCCAGGCGCAGGTCCCCGCCACAGGGCAGGGTTGGTGGTGGGTGTCTGGACGCTCTGTCCATGGCAGTCTGTGTGGAGCCTTAGGGGTAAGGTGAGAGTGGTGTGACTGTCCCAATACATTAATTTTAAATCTAGTAGCTCGTCAGAACGTTTCTGTAAGGGCTGAACTGTATGTGTCAGTGTTAGACATGCTTTTCAGCTTTTGTCGAGCTTCCCTTCCTTGCCTTCATTTCTTGGCTGAAGTTTTTGAGGTAGATCACTGAAGCTTTCTTATGGTGTTAGAGATGGCTCACTGGCTCTTCAAAGCCCTTGTCATTTGACATGCCCGCCTGAACGGGGCGCCTGTCTTAGTCTCATTTCACTTTTATAGGTTTACAGTCAGGAAAAATACACCTGCAAGATATCAGGGGTGTTTTGGTATGGTGAGGCTTCTGACACAAGACATCCCCCTTTTTGCTAGATCCAAATCTGACAGATTTTATAATTTACCATTTCTTCTGAGAATTATGCTCCCAGTCATACTGCTGCTGGCTCTGAATGACCAGACTGCCTTTCGTGCTCGTATCACTGCTTGTGCTGTTCTTGTCGGCCGTGCTTTTTTCATAATCGATCCTTTCTCATAGGGCTGCCAAAGAAGTTCCTCAGCACTTCCTTTTTTCCATGGCACTGGCTAAGGCATCTTTGGTGAGCTGCTTACAGCAGCCAGGCTGTGAATTTTGGCAGTAGGAAACTGAACTAAACTGCTGCCAGCTTTTTTAGGTAGCTGCTGATGAGAGATTGGGATGCTTGGCTCCCAGTGGGGAGTGCAAGTCAACAAATGAGTGCTGGTGTGAAATAATAAGGGAGTTTTGCTTAACATTTACTTCCTTGTCTTTCATTTGTGCCTTAGGAACATTATTGTCAAAAGATTATTTGTCTCCTCAGAAGAAATGCCACATATTTGTGGTGGTGTATTCTTGGGGGAAAAAAAAGGAACTACCCATCTCGGGCAGCATCGTTAATTTGGATTGGGTGCATTTTGTGGGAGAAGAGTTGGTTTTGGCTGCTGATTGTTGTGTTTTTTTGTCTGGTTGGTTTTGGTTTTTTAATTAATTTAAAATATATTGCATTAGATGGTACAGATGTGTAAATCTTCTGCCCAGGTATGTCTCTTCTTTTGCCTGGAAAGAAGCAGCACTTTCCTATCTTCTTAGAGAAAATTCTGTTAGTTTGATCAGGACTGTGAGGAGTGTTTCTGTTTTTAATCGTTTTATTATGTGCCTTCCAAACAAACTTTCTCTTAAAGGAGTATTGTACAGGAGGAGTTAGAAAAGTTCATTAATTGTGATAGGATTTAAAATACAAACCAGTAATAAAGGATGTGACTGAATCATGGAACTGTGTCTAACTGATGATATCTTGCTCTTAAACAACTAGTTTAAATAAAAAACAAAGCCCTGTCCTCAATCTTCTCTGGCTAAGTGATGCTTCAAAACACTGTCAAGGTGTTGTGTGAGATCTTTATGTTCATAAGTCGATAAAGAAGTACAGAGAAGGATTTAACAGGGGGTTTATTTGAAAGAAAAAAACTTAATGGATGCTTTAGTCGTTTAAGAGACTACCATGGGACACCTTATTTTCTCAATAATGACTACACTTAATATTTTTTGATGATTCATCTTTTACCACAGAACACAATTAAAACGTCAGCTTTTAAATAATAGTTTTAATAATAATTTCAATAATTTCTCTGGCTTTATTCATGTTACTGGGAACTTCTAATAAAGATTTTTTTAATCAGTAGCAGTTCCATTTCTTGATAATTAAATGCAAGTTTCATAATCTTACCACTTTCAATTTGTCCCCAAATGATGCGAGACAGTTGGGAGGTTGGTGTAATGCTCATAGTCGAGGACACACTCTTTTAAATCTGCATCTTAGAAATCTTGCAAAACCACTGTTTGGGAAGCTTTCTAAAATGCATATAAATCCATGCTTGCTGTTGGAAAATGATAGAAGAAACAGGTTGTGACAAAGGAGTTGGCAGGAATATTGGATTTTTGAAGATCCGTTAAAATCTCAAAATCTGATCTCACAGGCAGGGAAAATATTTTCTTTATTTCTGAATGATTTTTGAAGGACCACAGTAAGATGCAGGAGTTCAACTGCCTTATTAATGACACTTTACTGCTGCTTTACCCACTGGAAATAGTGTAGCCACAAGTGCCTTGCTATTTCGGCATTACAGGTTCCCATTTCACTGGAGTTGGGTGTTAACAGCTAATATTTTGATCCAGCTGAAAGCTTTGGGAGTTTTAACTGCATGGTGATTCCAGTGATGGATAGATTTGCCATTCATTTTTGAAAGATTTGGGAGGGGATAGGTTTATGCAAGCCTCATTATTTTATTTATTTTTTTTAATCAACTATTTCGAGTTCTGATTCAGTTTTCGGAAGAAAAAAAAAAGATGATTGAAAATGTCACACAAGTCCATTGAGGTGTCTTAGTGAAAAAATATAGAGAATGAAAGTGATTGTCAAGCAGAGTAAGACATAAGGAAAATACTACAGCGTGCAATTTCATGAATAAATATCACAGAAAAGATAATCTTGACTAATAATGAGAGAGTCCATATGGATGTGCTTACCTTGTTCAACTGTGAAAGAGAAACAGTCAGCACTCTCTCCCATTTCTGTTCAGAAATGCCATCAGGTTTATCATTCCTTGCTATGTTCAGGCAGACACTGCAATTGCATCATTAAATATGTTCAATTCTTTAGCCTCCACACGAGATCCTACCCTACCCCTGATTCATTCTCAGAACTCCCATCTAAACTTTGAACTGATGTGAATACTATCTCTTATTCAACAGTAAGAAAATTCAAGCTTTACTGAAACCTTTGGCAAGAAGGCTAAGTCAAGTAAATTTATTTTTGAGCTGTCTTGTGGTGGGGAGTTCCACAGATCAACCTTATGTTATTGCTAAGAGTGTTGGTGGCAATACGAAAAAAGGGAAAATAAAGTCATAATTTGTTTTTTCTCTGTATTAGTCACCCGCTCTGTACTTCAATCTTCTTGCTTGTCATGCATCTTCCTTTCCAGCACACGAGTGCCCCGGTGGTTTAAAATGAGTGTCAAATGAGCCAGCTGGGACACCAGAAGCAGAGCAGCAGTATTGCATGGGCATCGGCGCAGCTGGATTTGCTCTGCCTCATTGCACGGAACCCTGTGCGGTGTAGATGCAGCCCGGAGCAAATGATCCCAGTGTTTTCAGTCTCTTTTCATGAGGGGTGCTCTGGGCAGTTCAGCAGTCTTTGAACTCTCTCTAATTCTACAAAATACTTCAGGTGGTGCTTGGTGTGCTCATAACCTTGCGAGTCATCCAGGCTGACACCTGTCTGCTGCATGCCTGACTGTTTCCAGAGCTTTCCTGCTGGCAGTGATTCCACTTAACAGTCGAAATACATAGCAACTGTTACAAAATATTTGTCATCTTTAACTCTGGGTTGACGTGATTTTATTAATGTCAGTCCATAAACTTTAATGGAATGCTTAATGTGGTCTAACGTTCTTAGATGGCTTGTTCCTCTACTTTCTCCTCCTTCCTTAAGGCTAAACGTTCTTGCTTTCCTATTCTGCTGTGTCCAAAGAATTGTTTGGAAAAGCTAACGCTCTCCTACGTCTCGAGGTCAGCGTGCACTCACACAAAAATCTGCAAGGGGGACTGGAAACAAAGGCAAGATCCGCTTTCAAACTAGAGTTTTTTATAAGATGTAGAGAAATTTGAAATACAGCAGAAGCCTTTGTCGCAGTTTGCTGTATTTCTAGAATGGAAGCTTCCCCAATGAGGAAGAGGTGAAACTATGATTTAAGTGAGTACAGAACTGCCAAAGCAAAACTGTTTCAAAAATACCATCCCACTTGTTTTTTATAGTGGTTGCATATGTTGTTGAGCTCCCTTGTCTTTTAAAAATCATAGCACACATCAGTTTTCTATTTAGTTCTATATTTAAATGTACTTAAAATATAATGGTCATGTTTTGTACTCAGGAAAAGATACAGCAAGAGTAACCGAGTAGATGTTTCACATATTTACATCTCTTACATGTAGGCATTACAATATGCTGACTGTTAGTCAGAAAATAGCAACTTGTTTCAGAGTTTATGATACTACAGTTAAATTATCAGAGAGCCTTTTTTATGGCAACATGGAGAATATTTGTGTCAGAGTTGTTTCAGTATTCTAAATACTTTGTAAGTGAGGCAAATGAGGATATTTAAAATGCTACAAGGCATATTCCATGAACAAACATATTTTATGGATTTTTCTATTCAGAACTATTAAAAAAACGTAAAACAACAGGGTAAAATGTCAATACACAGGTTTGAAGGATTGTTTCTTTGAAGTTGTGAGGTGTTCAGTACAAATAGATAGTTTGGAAGAATTACCCTTTTAATGATGTTTTGTGGCCGCTTAACAAGATGATAAACACAAGAGCTGCACTGGCATGATGTTATTGATGACACGGGTTAGAAGGGATGGGTCGTTTGCTCCATTAGTTACAGCAGCGCTGCACAGCTGAGATGACAGTAGGACAGAAAGACTGCCTGCTGTGACACGGGGGACTTCCGAGGAAGCCGAGGCAATTTAGAGGGATTGCAGGGGAGAGGCTTCCTGGGAGTGGGCCAAACCACCAGAGGTTCCATCTGTGTTACGTATTTTCTCCTTTCTTTCTCCAACCGTTTTTAAAGCCTGCTTCAGTTTCTCGTCTCCTCTGAGCAGCTGATTCCTGTCGAGTTTACGGTGGAGGTTAGTGCTTCTGAAGGGCTGTAAGCTGGCAGAGTAACCTTTGTTATCTCCCAGTTCTAATACAGATTTTCACGGTGGCAAATGACCTAGGTAATCTGCAGGAGGAAAGCAACGAGACCTGAGAAAAACCTTCTTTATAGACACTGCGTGATCTGGGTCATGTATTCTGCTCTGGTGTCAGAAATAAATGAGAATATCAGGAACCTGAGGGTCAGGTACTTGTATGTCTCTTGTGCCCCAAACCTTTGCTCAAAGTCTTGCTTGAGCCAAATTAAGTGCCTAAAAGTTTGCAGTACTTTGGGAGGTGAGGAAAGACTTAAACTCTTGGGGAAGCTCCCTCTAACACTTCATATCCCTTAATTTGTAACTAACAGCTTAGATTCATAGTGGTTTGCTGTAGGTTTAACTGGTAACTGTTCCACAGTGGCATGTCTGGACATGAACAAAGCCATGTCACGGTTTTGTGTCTGCTTCCCAGCAAATTCAATGCATCTGGACCTGCTATGGATAAATTTTTAGTGGGCAGATATGTTCTTTTCTCCTCTGTCTTTTGGATGGAGGGAAGGAAGAGGAAGAGAGGAAGCAGCTTCTAATCTGATGCATCTAAATGCAAACATAGTAAGAAAAATTATGTGATTAGAGGCATAGAATTAAATATTACTCACTACCAACTTACAAAACATGAATGTCTGCATTGTGGAAGTTCCTTCTCTCTAAGGGTAAAAAATAATAAAAATCCTTCCAGAAGGAACTCCAAACAGAAGAACAACTGAAAAACCTACCTCACACCCAGATTTCTGAATTGGATGTGAAACTATCAAAACACATGAGTGGGATCAAGGTAAAATTCAGATTTTAATTTTTTTTCTTCCTCTCTTTATTCCTGGTGGCATATTTTTCCTGTCTTAAGTCGGGCACTACATGATTTCCAGTCAGTGTCTTCTTCCCTGCATATTAAGAGTAAGAAAATGAGGCTTGGATGTACCAGGCAGCATGAACTAACTTAGTTTATTGCATCATACCTGCCTGTGCAGTGTGCCACTGTTTCCCTGAGAAAAAAATCACATTACTGAATTTGTCTCTTTTGTTCTCAAGAGTTTTGTACATCCTCTGTGAATAGTTTCAAAATACTGAATCAAAATACTGTTCACTGGAAAACTTAATTACTTATCACTGAAGGGTACTTTGCAGAGAAATGTCATTTTTCAACTCCCAGCTGTTTCAGTATTGAAGACATTGAATATAAAGATTTTTAATTGTATTTTTTTAGGATAAATGTGTTTTGACTGTTCATGCAAAGGTGGTTGAATCAATTTCTTCACAGTACCTAAAAAATGCAGCTTAGAGCATAGCCTGAGAGATGGAAATTTGAGACTGTATTGAAATTGAAATAGTCTTAAATAGAAATGCTGTGATTTTAGACAACGTTAAACCTACTACTCTGCATGCTCCATCTGCAATAAAAAGCTGAGAGAATTTGTGTCATATTAATCTGTAAAGTTCAATTTAGCAAGAGCATAGGTTGATGAAGACATTGTATTAACCTAAATAACTTGCTGAATCAGGGACTCAAATATGAATTAAAATGAACTCTTTTAATGCAAATGGTTAAAAAATTAACAAGGGAAGTAGGTGATATAGGGTAAACGTCTAAACTCAAAATTTTAATGTTTTTTTTTCGCTTTCCCCTTCCTGCCAGTTGCAGCCTGGTATGAAACTGCCAATATCCCTTTGGTACAATGGTTCTGTGGGTCATACAGATTCTATTTGTTCAAGTTTTCTGAATATTGCACCCATTTTTGTAGTCAATGGGTTTTTGCTGTCACTAGTACGTCTTGCATATCTTGTAGTGAGTGACTTTGGCAGTATGAGGGGAGCCTCCCTATCTAAAGCTGGAATTCCATTGTTGCAGGTAAATTTTACACCCTACATCCCTTTAATCACTAGAAAAACAAGAGACTCCNGGGTGGTTGTTTGGTTTCCTCCAATGTGCAGGAGAGATTTTCACTCTGGGGTGTTTAAGTTTAGCACCAGGAGTCTACAACACTTATCGCTACCTTTAGAGATCCTCTTTAGGGGAGATCTGCAGTCACAGGCAGGTCATTGCTTGCTCACTCTCAGCTGGACCATTTCTCTAGGGAACTGGAAGAAGCGTTTCTTTCGGAATAAAAGGCAGGCTTATATTCTGGTGCAGGCAGATGCTTCCAAGGGTGAGAGCTGCAGGCTCCAGCCCTGTTACCTGATGGATTGTGGTATCAGTGCGTTTATGAAATGCATCACTGTTTTCTATCCGTGTGGTTTCAGTTCTGAATCAGCCCCCCAGTGCACATGTTGCTGTAACATCCGTTTGAAATGAATGAGAGCTCATTTAGTCAACCTGCCTGTTTGTTTGTATTTGTGTATTTGTCTTCACAAGAGCACCTTTCCAGAGTCTCAGCAGAAAATATGAGTATTATGGTCTGCCAGTAACAAAAATGCATTGCAGCTTTTCAGAGCTGCCTTACCTTGCTGATACTTCACTAAATCTATCTCAGTGTAATTTGCAGATGTCTTGGGGTTGGTTGGTATTTCAGGCAGTCTTCCAGCCTCTACTGTTTAGCATCTTCTCTGTCATACTTCAGGTTTTTCCTAGTCTTATTTCTCTTTTCAACTACCTTTGACATCCCAGTGCCTGAGAGATGTTAAATATAATTTTTATTACTGAAGCACAACCAGGCAGTCGTGTCTCTGTTGTTGTCCCTTGCTCTAGATTCAGTCCTGAGGTAGGACTTGCCTAACTGCATTAGACTTGATGTCATTCCATCCTCAGCCCTAATGCTGGTGTGTCTGGGTGCTTCAGAGAGGCAGTTCTAGTACTGAGCTACTGAAAAACAGGCAAAAGCCATTCCTAATGATTTGGGAGATCATGTTGAAAATACTTGTGCTTCCTTACTTTTTATTCTTAGAGAAAGGAGCAGGGGCAATGTATAGACAACTGAGCAGCTGATCTCTGACAAACTCCTAACAAATCTACTAACAATTTGCCAAACCTCACCAACAACAATTTCTAACAAAGTTTAGGATATTGCCTCTTTTTCCTCTAATTTTGAAGGTTGGTTAATTAAAACACTTGGATAATGAAACGTTGTTAATAATTGAATTGCTTGAGAGACCAGTTTAGCAAACAATTTTTAGGTCTGGAGTTGAACAAATGTCTTTCTGTGACCAAAGAAATTTTTTTCCCCAAACAGAGCAAGATGTAGTAACCTGCTTTAGGCCAGCAAGAGCCCCATAAAACAGGGTAGTCTGAGCTGTGGGAAATGGATGCTTTCCTGGTGCCACAGGTTTCCCCTAAACCTCCGGTGATTTTGTCAGCCTCTTCCTTAGCTCCTCTTGATGTCCCTGTTTTACTTATTTTAGATGATTTAATGTTCCTTTGGCTGGATACTTGATATGGAGAGCCAGCTGGGTTTTTTTTTTTTCAGCATTTTGGAGACCCAGATTCCCTTTAACAGTCTGTCCAGTTGTCTCTAAGTTGACTGTATAAATTGGAGCAGCTTCAACAGGACAGACTGAGTGAGAGACACCAGCTCCTCAATCTGTTAGGTAGTGAAGTGCTCTTGAGATACAAGGAAAAAGGAATTTAACTGTTTTCATCACCTTATACCGTATGTGCTCTTCTGTCATACTGAAGGAAGGTTTACAAAGGGGCTATGTGGAAAAATAGCTGTGGGTTCTCACCAGGTTTTAGAGAACTCTTCCCTTGTGCTATTTGATTTGTATATCTGAAGCATCTAGTCAGTCATAGCAGAAAGTTCATTTTATGTGTGACAGAAGAGGAAGAAGCACATATGAGTTGGAAAGAGATGTCAAATAGGTCACCTCTAAAATGAGTCTATTTCAGTAAACCACCTTATTGATCTGCTGTGTTCTGCCCTTAAAGCTATGCCTGTGGCTGGGAAAAAGTCTGTTTCTTGAGCAAAATTTGATATAATATGATTGCATGCTCCACAACAGCTTCTCTTTCTTTAGTCTGCTGAGCTCAACGAAGTATCAATAAAGTATGTATAACGTTTTTTGTTAGATATTGAATTGCTCTTTAATCTGGGTTTAGTTGAAGTCTACTGCATAGTAATGGCACTGTATTGCTCTAACATTTTGAATCTAACTGGAAGTTGGATTCAAGATGCTAGAAAGCAATATTCACTATTTCTGATACTTGGTTAGAGTTTTCCTTTGGGCTGAAAAAACAAGGTTTGTAAGAAGAATGAATGCATTCCATATAATGAATCAAATCAGTCTCTAAGGAATGTTAATGAGTCTAATTACTAAAAATTATGTGATGCTTGATTGTTTTAATAATTTGGGAGGAGCTGGTGTTTTATCTTGACTGCAGTAAGCAGTTTCGATGACATTTGAAAAACCCTTTTCTTCAGGGAAAGAGCGAATCCAATTTTCGTGTATTCTTTCATTTGCTTTTGGTTTTCTTGCAAATATTTTCAGATTATTGTCAAAAAATTAAGGTGGGATTCTGTTTTGGTTATCGCAGAATATTAATTCCCTAGGTTATTATTGTACACAGTGAAGATTAGATAGGCTTGGGTAAAGGGCAGATGTCTTAGAGATATCTGGTGCTTTTTTTATGACATACCCTAGAACCTTTGTTCTGATCTTTTCAAATCACATGGAAAAAATATTGAATCTAAGTTAGAGTCAGGCAAATAGTTATGACCTTCATTTGAGGCATTAAACCTTTGTTTTGGAGCCAAGGTTTTGTTAGGCTGAAGTGTTATAGTTCAAATTCAGAATGCCCAAGTGCTGAAGTTGTGAATAAGCTAAAGCAAGTGCATGAATACCCTTTACTTTTGACATAATGTAGCCAGGATGGTGATTCACAAACCTTTTGGAGGAAACGGCCACTTTCAGGATCTCAGTGTCTGGGGCAAGAGATCATGATTGTTCGATGTGGCACGTTTCAGAGCTGAGACGTGGCAATGTCATCAGTTAACCTGACGTGGTGGTTCAGCTGCAAGTGCCTGGCTGTGCCTCACCGACTGTCGCCAGGGCTGGCACAGCACACAGGAAGCTCTGGGGTTGGGGGGAGTTCTTACGTGGTGTCCTTTCAAAGTGAAGATGTAGCTGATGCAGTGTGCATTCACCTGCTTCTCTCTGCCAGTGCGTTTGTCACCTCGTAGCCTCAGTTTCACTGGGTTTCTTTGATCAGCTTCGTTTGTGAAATTACTTATTATAACTCAGAGGTGGAGTTAGTAATTATACGGGTTTTTTTAGTTCTCTCTTGTTTGATGCCCTAAGAAATGATGATTATGATAGCTGAGAACTGTTTAACCATTGCATGCCTGCAGTTAGTCTGGCCCAAATGATATGTAACTTTACTTTTCTCTCTCACTTTGTTGGTCTTGGCCTGGCTGTTTCATTTCATGTTATTCCATGTGCAGAGTCAACTTTGCTGATGCTCCTGCACCTGTTTCTAAGGCTAAATGTCTTTCTCTTTCACTTGCTGTGTATCTTGGTTCCGAACTTAACACCATGAATCAGATACATAATTGTATCTCTCCTTAAATCACCAATCTCTGTTAGCTACAAAGGCAGGGCTCTTTTTTTTGTTTTGTTTTTTTTGTGATTTTTTTTTTACATGACAAGGTCTTTTCTTATTAGCCATTATCTAATAAGGCAAATCTTGAGCAAATAACTTCAAAAAGAGGTGAAGTAAATTTGCCTAAGGAGTACCCATAAATTCAGCTATGTTGATACTGTGGATGGACGTGGATGCTATTTAAAACAGAACATTGCAGAGGTAAAATTGGTTTCAGATCTTCCTTATCCATTTTGAGAATTTCTCTGCCAAGGTTGCTGTAACTTGTCTTCTGTTCCTTTTCACTTACAAAGCTTAGTGTTATCCCAGAATTAGCAAAGTCTGTGTTTTCCTCTCTTCCTTTAGCCTTTTCAGGCTGAAAGGATGTCTGTGTATCCCTTCATCATTATGTGTGATATATGAATATGAATTTTATATATAACGTAAAAGAGGTTGTGTCTGACGGACTGACTTTTTTTTTTAAAGTGTTTTACTAATGTGCCATTCTGAAAAATGAAAGGTAACTGCTGAAGTATTAAAATACTATTACTTAAGAAAGAATATCCTTTAACAAAATGCTACATAAAATAGGGATTCTAAGCTATCTCATCACGATGTTATGATAGCATAAACTGAGTTGGAAAAAGAACCACAGAATGGTTGGGGTTGGGAGGGACCTTAAAGATCATCTAGTTCCAACCCACCTGCCATTGGCAGGGACATCTGCCAGTAGATCAGGTTGCTTAAAGCAACCTGTCTCTGGATGCTTTTAGGGATGGGGAAATACCATCCCTAAAAGTACATTCGTGTTACAAAACTTCTTTTGGAATGGCTGGTACAGATACACAGCCATAGTTTCCCCACAGTTGTGGCTGGCCCAGACATAGGCAGCATACTTCCTCTCTAATTTTGGCAGTAGCTTTCCCAGTAGACTTTCCTCCAGAGTTTAAAAGATTTCATTTAATGGGAGTTTCAAACTCCCATTACTGGCTAAGCAATGTCTCACAGATACGAAGCGCTTATCCTGAAGAGTTGCACGTGCTGTACTGTGGGAGGTGGATTGTAAGAGAACAGGGATAGTGCTGAAGGCAATCTCACCCCTGATAAATTGCAGCTGTGCTAATTGCCAAAGAGTGGGAACAGCCTTGCCCTTGATGGGTCACAGCTATGGCAAATGAGGATGGGTGGTACAGAAGAGGGGATTAGCTGGTTGAGAGGCAGTTGGGGTCTGCTGGCCGTGCTGTGAGGAGGAAGGGTTGGGTGGTCATGTGGGGGACAGGAAAGAGTTAGCTGGTCATACAGAAGGAAGAGGGGAGGAGTCAGCATTGCATGGAGTTGCCAAGGGTACAGAGAGAAGGTGTGGAAGTTTTTAAAATAGTAAGGGACTGATGCTTGCATCGGTCACGAGTCCACTGTAAATTGGCGCACTGAACGCACTGTGCTACGTTTAGTCCAGGGCTATTTGTTTGACTGTTTGTGGTGGTGGAGAAAGTAAAAATACAGGTATTTTTATGAACATGACCCTTTCCTTTGAAATGAGATTAGTAGGTGTATGTACATCTGTGTGTGAGAAGTGTTTATGAAAATGGGGGAATAAAAGGTGCTGGGGAAGTTTCACCTTACAGATGTCATAGCACCGTGTCCTTGTTTTCCATTAGATTTAGCTGTAGCTGTAATGGTGAGAATAAATCACATTTGCACTTTGTGCTTGGCATGTATCCATCCCTAAATACTTTTACTGTGCTTGATGTAAGCAAAATTAGTTAACTGTTGTGTAATTGTCTTAGTCAAACTGTTGTAGGCACTATAGATACAGAGGAAGCAGCTTAAAAGCACAAAATACACCTAGAATGGGGGAAAAACATGCATGAACATTATTGTATGTGCATGCATGAATATCTACTGTTAGTGGAAGTTAATTTCCCTTAGATCAGTATTAATTCACATCAGTAAGAGTTTTAGTCAAGGAATCTGGCTGAAGGTTTCCAAGTATGTTAAATTCACTGAAGTCAAGAGCAATTCTACCCTGACTTCGTAACAAATGGATTGAGTGGTGCTCAGAAGTTACCAAAAGATCCTTTTCCTCATGTTTTTATGGTCATTGAGGAGTGTGGTGTTTTTCAGAAATCCATGTGGCTGAAGTAATTCCCCCTTCCATGTTGCAGCTGGACACCCAGTTCTGCAGTGTTTCTTGTCGGGCTCTACGTGCTCTGTTATGTGCTCCATGGAGATCTAAAGAAGTCTTCCCTTTCCTCACCCTGACTTTAGGTCATGGAGGAATCATGATGGGAAGACAGCAGGATGCATAACAGAGAGAAATGAATTTGCTGAAATCTCAAAATGGATTTCAACCAATCTGAGTTTTAATCTGCTGCAGTGTGGGAAGGAAATCTATACTTCATTTTTGACTTGGTTGGTGGTTTGAGCTTTTTATTATCTAAGCAGGTGCTGGTTTCTTCTATTCCTGTTGTCAGGCTCATCTACATGAGCATAAAAAAGCTGTGGTAAGTGAATTGCCATGGATTGAGACACAAATATGAATAGACTGGTATAGCACCATACCTCAGTGATAAATTTGTGGTTTGTGTCTTAATGTATATTACCATGCTAAATGAGCTTGAAGATCCCAGCTCTGACCAGTGGATAAACAGTCTCAAATATTGCATGGAATTGGTGGTTTTCTGTTTTCATTAGAGGCTTATGCTATAAGCCATGACAAAAATAGAATAATTTCTCCACTTTATAACAAATTTTCTGCAGATCATTATTGAGGTCAGTGGCTTGAACATTTGAAAAAGTGTCTGCTGGGTTATTTGAAATGTCTATTTCTCTAAGGGACAATTAAGTTTGTTATTTTTAAAATATTTATGTATCTGTCACTAATGAAATTGGATGATTATAAAAGGGAATTCAGTGACTGGACACAAAATTGGAGAAAAGACTATGTTTGTTATTAAGACAGACACGAGAAAGAAGCAATAGTGAGTAAAAGCCTTGCATTCCCCTCATTCCCCAATACATGGTAACCATAAGATCCATGGTATCATCTAGAAGCAGTTCTGGCACTTCTACTCAGTCGATGAATATACTGCTGTCCCTTTGTGCACTTGAACATGTCCAAGAGTTGAGTGAGTATTCAGAATAAAATTGCTTTTCTCTGTGAGGCAGCAGAAAATGGAGGTGATTTTTCACATTAGCACATTTGTGTGCTCCCTGGTGGTAATCTGGGAGTTGGGGATTACATAAAAACCTGATTCCTTAGTGCTGTTCTGTCTTTCTTTTCTAAAAGGAAAGCTGTTTGAGTTTTATTTTTTAAAGTGAAGGGGGAAATATCACCTCACTAAAGCAGAGGGTGGTGCTGACAGAGGCTGGTTCATTAATAGGGGCTCAAAGCACTCCCATTTTCATATCAGTTCTCAGTAATATATGGGAACCTGCAAAAGCAGATAAGATTTATTATTTAATAATATGACCTTATCCTCTCCAGTGGCACATAAAAGATATTTGACAAAGCCTTGCTCAGTGTTGACTTTTTTCCTGCATGCAAAAAAAAAAGCAAACTGAAGTTTTAACTGCATGGATAACTTCTTGATATAAAGAATTGTTTGGAGGGGAGGGTGAAGATGTTTCTGTGACCACAGATTTTTTTTCACTATGATATCTGCCTGTATTTTGAATTATCATTAGTTACTAATGAGCCATAATGCAGACTAAAATTAATGTGATCTTTTCTAGACTGTAGTCCAGTGTTCTCTGTAATTCATGGATATTTTTCACATAAGCACAGAAGACCTGAGGTTGGACGGGGCCTCTGGAGATCAGGAGATTTTTCTGCTTTCTCTACTCAAAGCATGGCCACTGGTAGCAGGTTGCTAAGCATAATGTTCCTTTAAGGTATGAATATCTGGAAAGACGGGCACCCTGTGACCTTGCTGGCCAAATTATTTGTGTTTGACCAGCTTTTTGTTAAGTGTTATTATAGCAGGCAACCAGTGAATTTTTTATGCAAATTTTACATTTTTGGGAAGTGTTAATTTAAGGTGGGCAGATGACACAGATTTATTTAACAAAAAGAAAGGAGTTTATCAATAGCTCTTCTGAGCTGAGTAACGTCTCCACTGTAATAATTTACTCAAAGGTACTTCCAAATGAAATCAGTAAAAATCCCACTGTCAGCATTGGTGGGTGCTTGGCTAAGATGAGAGTACTTGAGTTTGTGGAGGCATCTGTGTCACTGTAGTCTTTTGAGGACGTGAATCAGGACACCTGCTTCTGCAAGGTGTCATTTAATTTCGGATGTGGGGCTTTTCCTCTCAGCTGAGGAGGCTGATTCATTTTATTTGTCAAAATTGCATTTGAAAGGAGAAAACATCAAATGAGTTCTCCCTGAGAAACTTTGATTTCATTTAAGCAACCCACATCTTCCTCTTCAAGCCTGTGTCAGTGTGTCACAGATACTGTTTTGGATGGAATGATCAACGAGAAGTTATTTTGTCATGGAACAAGTTAAATGATTTTTTGCTGCAGAGCTTATGAGAACTGAAGACTACCAGGAATCATTTGTGTTTATTAGGATGAATCCTTGAGGTCATTCTGAGGATATCAAAGCATAGATCTTAATTAGGATAAGTTCCAGGTCTTAAAAAAATTGATTGTGATAGCTTAGGAAACTGGAAAAGATCTGAAGTGTGCTGTTCTTAGCATTGTCAGAGCTGAAATTTTTGATTGAATTGAAAAAGAGTTTTAATGGCTGACTTTATGTGCTGGTTAAAGAATTTCCCTTTTTTTTTTAAAAAGGCTTAATCTGTTGAAACCAGATGAAGTGTGCATAATGAAAATGACTCCTGCATTTCTCATTTGCATCAATCCAAGGCTTTCCAGTTACTGTGGAGCTATAAATCCACATATATTATATATATATATATGGATTTTTATGTATTAATAGGTTTGTCTTATATATTTTTGTAGAATTGCAGTGAGACTTGTGCAATACACAGAAATAACCTAATTCAGCTTTCTGCTTTACATTTAAAATGGTTGCATATAATGATTTTGTTAGTTTGCTCCCATTAGCAACTTAGCCTAATTTCGATCCTCAGGGGGAGAGAGGGGATCAAGCTGCCAAATGATACATATTGCTGCCAGGTTTTCCTGAAACTTTAGCTTAGTTGTTAGTCTTTCACTAAAAGAAAGTAAATCTTTTGATCAGAAGAGAAGATTAATTTGGCAATGTCAGCCTCAAGCTGCATTTGTCGATGTTGCAGAACCACGACTTGTTTGACACTTTAGCTTGCCTGATTTGAGAGCAGTTGAGAACTGAAATAATGGGTGCACTTAGGATGAGGCAAGCAGGGCTCCACAAAGAGGTTGCTCCTAGCTGCTGGCACTCTGCCTGGGGCTGGGTAGGAGTTGCCCTCACAGATCAGAGGGGGAGTCCATCCAATTCCAGGTTTGCTGTCCGACAGCTGCTTCAGAAGAGCAAGTTGAGAAGCCTGTGGCACACAGTTAAGGGATATCCTGCCGTCGACCTACTTTTTTAGTAGGTCTAGCTCCAACTCTCATGCAAGAAGACATTGCATCTCTTCTGGAATGCTTGTAATGCGTTCAGATTTATTAGCTGATATTTTTGTTTACTGTTTATTTACCGTGTAAAAACCGAACAAGCACCAAGTTGAAAATGATTCTGCGTTTTCAACTGTTTTTTCAATTTCATTCACTGACGCTTTGATCTCTGAGAGGGACTAGAAGTTCCCAGTGCATATTTCTCGTGTGATTTATTCTTGCATCATCTTGCGGTTTGCGTGCCTTCGCTCTCTCTCGGCTGTTTCCTCCTGTGCTGTCCAGCAGGATAGCGATCAGAGAGGGGTCATGCCAGGTTGGAGAGGGGAAAGTGATTCCTGGTCTGGCACGCAGCTTATGTCATGCATGCGAGTCAAAGACAGCAGCAGGAGTCACTTGCAGGCGGATCTCTAAGGCAAGAGAACGCCTGTGCTTTGTTCCCTTCAGTTGCAACACACTATCCTGCCTGTTCCCCGCGTTACGTTTTGTTTGCTGCCTTTGAAGTGCAAAACACACAAACTCTTCCTGCATGGTATCACTTCCCATGAACCAACATGGAACAATGCTATCACGTGTATTTTCTAGTTGTAGAATAAATGGTGGGCCTGATATGGAGATTTTTCTTTTAATTGGTATCTTTCTTGTGAACAGTGTATTATGAAGTGATTATTATTGGCAAGAGAAAATAAAAGAAGCTTCAAGAGTGTATAGCGTTTCTGTTACTGTTACAAAAGTACAGTTGGTCACTTGCTATAATTACTTTATACTATAAAACACCTAGCCTGTCTAGCTTCACTGTGATTTTCTTATAGCTCAGATTTATGGTACATACTGAGCCCTCTTGGAATGCTGCGGTGCATTAGTATGAGCGTAAATCTTTTATTTTCTTTTTGAATTTGACATTTTTGCTTACCCCAAATTGCCACTATTAAATTCTACAATATCCTTTGCATGTGTTTTCCAAGAGTCAAGCCCATGGTGGCCAGCTATGTTTTGTTCTCATTATAGGTTAAAATGATGAAAGACCCTATTTCTTGAGCTCCTCTGCCCTGAGTGTATCTCAGCATTTGATTGTGTAATGCTTCTCTGGGCCTTTTAGTCCCTATAAGAATATAGAACAGTTTGGTGTTCTTTTTTTACAACTGTTTGTCCTGCTTATACTGCATTTGAGCAGTGATGCAGTAAAGGTGAAGGGTAACCTGGAAAACCTGAAAGCTTTATAAATAGTTGGAGGGGAAAAACCTTTGGCATCTGGAGCAGAAAAGGGCAAACTTTACAGACACATTTCCAGCTTCCTAATCGGCAGTAACAGCATGCTGCTGCTAAACCAGCTCGGTTCTTTATTATTTATGGTTCACAAGCTATTTTGAAAGAGCTTCATGGTAACAATCCCATTTCATTCCTGTCTTTTCTCTAACTGCCTTTCCTCCACCGCTTCATTTTCAGCCCCGGCGTTTCAATTGCGCGGCACACCGAAAGTTACCGCTCGCTGCTGGTTTATGGTGGAATATGTTCATGCTCAGCAGCAAAAGCACATTGTGTGTAGACCCAAGGTGATAAGCTTCTGTCTCGCACATTGGTTTTGAATTTGCTGTTTTTAAGAATGAATGGGCGGTGTGCGAGCCGAAAGCAGCGTTGGGAGGGTGCAGCAGCTCGGCCAAATCTATCACTGGCCTTGCTAAGTGACAGAGGCAATGCTGAGGCAATCACTGCCACTGTCTGCTGTGCCTGCCGAGTACCCACGACTCCCATTAAGTGCCAAAAATACTTTCCACAGCTTGCCATATGTTTGCTGCAATGACACCAGTCAAATTAAAGGAAAATAGCAAGGATCAAGGAAACCACTTTGGGCGTTCAGTGTGAAGCTGCCACTTAGAAGGGGATCAAATTTGGGACCCTCTTTTTATGGTGGGTTTGAGCCTTTAAAAATATTAAGCAGGGGGTTAATGGTTTTGTCTCTTGACCTTCTGCTTCAGCATGAACTGCAGGTCTACTCATGCTGATAATTTGATCCCTTGTTGTCACTCCCTTAACATTTTTAAGGAACTTTATTTTTTCCCTTCTTGTATTTCCTTCCCTTTACAACTTACAATTTATTCTGTTTGGCTAAAAATAATATTAGAAATACCCTTATCCAGTCTTGATGTTGCTTTTCCTAATGAAAATGATTGAAAAAGTGCTTTTAATTTTTATTTTTTTTTCTGGGCACTTTCCCCAAAGATGTGTTACAGCCTGGGTTTAGTTTTGGCTGTAGTATAGAAACGGCTTTCTTGGGAGTTTTATGTTGTCCCTCACCTTTGTAATTATGAGAGTCCCCTGTTTCTTCCCCCTTCTACTTGCCCTGTGAAAACATGGACTATTATGTGTTTCAATATCATTGCCTCAGCAATTTCTAGTAGGTTTGCTTGTTTTCTTCTGCCATGCCAGTGCTAATCAAGAAATCCAAGTGCTTTCCTTTTTGGCTAGCGACTGTCTCCTTCTACTTTGTAACTCTTGGCAGGGACAAACTCCTCCCAAATGTGACTATTTAGGGACCCCCCAAACATCCTTTCCCCAACTCTTTGCCAGAAGGGACCAGCCTGTTATCTCTGTAGGGATGCTGCTCTTCACTCACTTGGCACTTGGTCCCATCAGTCCCCAGTCTGAACCTGGAAGCTCCTGGGAAGGCTGTGGAGAGTCAAACAACATGTGTGGAGTGGCCACACCATGGATTCTGCCCCTTTGTCCCTTTGTAAGAAGAGTCGTGACAACTCCTGAGGGATCCAGGGTCTCCCCACCTGTCCCCTCTCCAAGACATCTCTGCCATCCAGGATTTGTGAGTGAAAACCAAATGAGTTGATTTGATTTGAAGTAAGAGTTAAATAGCTGGTAGGAGATTGAAAATCTCAGACTTTACCCTGGTGTTGCTGCCAGACCAGTAAGTGGCAAGTCCCTCCCACGCTCTGGAGTGTGTCCTGCTGCTTTGCTGGCTGTATCCTGGCGTGTCCCAGTGTCAGACCACAAGCTGAGCAGCTTGCAGAGTCTCGCTGCTTGTGAAGGACCTCCAGCTGCCATCTTATCAAATTGCCAGCTCAGAAGAGGTCCAGGTGGAGCGAAGAGTAGAATTTAAGAAGCAAAAGATGTACCGACAGCTGATTAATATAACGCCCTTGGCTCTGCACACAGATTGGGCATGACTGTTCCAGTTAACTGGAACAAAAGGCACTGGGAGAGGGGATTTTGACCTGCATTAGCACTGTGCTGATGCTCAATTCATGGGACACCGTCAGAGAGCAGATGAGAGGCAAGTTGGTGGAGATGAGAGAGAGCAGGAGGTTGTTAGGAGAACTCACTAAACTGGAAAATTAAAAACAAATGCTTGTTTGTGTACTGTGTGCTAAGAAAGGAATGGAACAATGCAACCTTGTTCAACCTGGAGAAGAGAGGGCTCCAGGGAAACGTTAGCACCTTCCAGTACCTAAAGGGGCTCCAAGGGAGCTGGAGAGGGACTTTCGACAAGAGCATGTGGTGTAGAACAAGAGGAAATGGCTTTAAGATGACAGAGGACAGGGTTAGATGAGATACTGGGAAGAAATTCTTTATTGTGAGGCCTGAAACAGGTTTCCCAGAGTAGCTGTGGGATTTCCCATCCCTGGAAGTGTTCAAGGCCAGGCTGGATGGGGCTTGGAGCAACCTGGTCTGGTGTAAGGTTTTCATGCCCACAACAGGGGGTTGGAACAAGATGATCTTTGAGGTCCCTTCCAATCCAAACCATTCTGTAATTCTATAAATACAAATTTACTGAAAAAACATCATCACATGTAGTTCTTGAAATCTGAGAGATTTTGCTTCTAGCACTTGGGGTATTCAGGTATTGGCATGTATTTCATTTGAGCATTATTTTATTTGCATTAATTGTGACCATTCAAAACTTTCTTTTTCACTTACTACTTAAATTTGCAGTCCTTTTTAAAATTGGAAGAATACTGATTAATCTCTGTGTTGGCACATCATAGTCATATCCAAGTCATAACGTCAGGGGCATATCATAACAAGGGCTTGGGTCTGCTCCATTCCCAGGTATCTGCAGGGTGCACACGATGTGATACCAATACTTTCATATACAAAGCTTTGTGATGGAAACAACCCTTCCACATTTTGTAAATCCGCTCATGGAATGAAGGAGTGAAGTTACATTTGAATCCGTTGATTCATTATGGTGTAATATATACCTGATTTAGATTATTGTTTATTGCAGAAATATGCAGGTAATGTGTAAGATATAAACACTGCAAATTCAATATAAACACAGGTAGAAAGGACCTTGTCAAAACTACCAAAAGAGAATGACGTGATATTTGGAAATGAAGAAACTGAGCCCATAAAATAACAGCTGCAAACTTTTTATCTTTAATGTCTCCGGTTGTGTTGCACCAGAAACAAAATCTTTGAGCAACAAAACAAATTCTATTAACTTTGCTCAGTGTTCTGCAAGGAATAACTGATTTGAAAGAAATGCTGAAAATTGCTAATAATTTCCTTTAGCTCTTGTTAAGGAAAAGAAATACTGCTTCTGCAGTGGAAAGGCACTGATAAGTAGAAGATAAGTTACCAAGGAAATATTCTCCAGCAGCGCTTGGGATCCCTTTTCCTGCTGAGCTGTGAGTGGGAGAAGTGTTTCCACAGCCAGTTCTTCCATCTGTACTCCAGCAGGCTGACAGCCAGGGATAGAGCCCGATCAACAGCCTCAAGGGGATGTGGCTTACCAGCCAATGAGTAATCTGTTTGGCCGTTTTGTGTTTTGTAGATTGATTTAATTTTTTTTTTTGTCCAACTCGAAATTGCCAGAGTAGCAGCCCACCTGCCAGTAGTCCAGCCTTTGCCAAATAATTTGTGCTGGCATCCAAATTATCTGGAATGTCCAATTCAAAAGAAAAAGAGCTGCAGACAGGAGAAGAGGAGCATTGAAGACATTTTGAAACTGTTTCTCTGACAGGAAATGATGCTTTTTTTTTCCCAAAAGAATGCAATTCTGTTTGATTTCTGCCTCCTAGGAATGCACGGTGGTTCCCTACACAGTGCATGGCCTGCAGTGGGGTGCAAAGCAGTGATTTAAGTGATCTCAGCTGAGGAGACCTTGATGGAAGCTCTCCAAGAAGAAAGTCTGTGTGCTTGCAGGCCCATGCATAGTGGGTTGGATGGTTTGGTAGGTGGCCCTCTTTCCTCTGAAGTCTGTCTGTCCCCCAGCTGACTGGGCACAGCACATGGGGCTTGGGTTTACTGGGATGGTGCAGCTCAGAGTTGTATTAATTAACAAGAGAGTAGATTGGATTCTAGGTGAACTGCTCATTTTTGCAGACAGGCAAGCTAAGAAATGAGAGTAGAAAGGATGTGGATGTAGAGAGATAAGTAACAACAGAAGATGGCAGATGTGTAGCATCGTACAGCCAGCGTGTTCTGCAGAAGATGGGTCACTCTGGAAACTGAGACATCCCAGGAGGCCAAAGACTGGAATTCTTTTGCTTTTGTGGTGAAGGGAGTTCAGTCCTCTCTTATCTTCCATAATGCTATTCTTCCATCTTTAGATGTCAGATGTTTTCTTCTGGTAGTGTCACGAGTCCAAAACATCCTTTAGAAAAGGAGGTGTTTTGTAGAAGATTTTAGCAGCTGACTCTTTGCAGTGAGAAGCCCTAGCAATGTCTTATATTTGGTTGTTCATCCCTTTACGTTGAAGCGGTAGCTCAAGGGACCTGCTCCATCTGGAGACCGAATGATGGCAGCCAAGACGGGTGATGTGTCCAGGCGGAATGGCAAATGGAATGGAGGTCTCCTGAGCTGGATGGTGCTCTGGGTTTCTGGTGTGACTCCTCCCTTGAAGAGGTTCTTATGCCCGTGTGATTCAGTATGAGCCAGCTGCAGGCTACTGACTTCTTTTCAAACTTCTTCTGTTCCTGTTTGCTTTGGACAAAGCAAAGACCTTCTGCAGCCAGCAAGAGCTAGTCTTTGGTACATGAAGTTTTCCAAATAAATGTCTAAGGCTCGTGCTGTGGCAAACCTTCTGGCACGTGTACAAAGTTTTTTAGGCCAGCTTGTATACAAGCTTGGCAGCGTATACAATCTTGTGCAGTTGGGCTTAGCAAAATGCTGTATTCAGACTCTGCAAAGTATTTAAATATGTGCTTAACTTCATTGCAGTCTAGCAAAACAGGTAAGAACCTTAATGCTTTGTTCAGGGGTGGGCCATATTGCAGGAATTCGAGTAATTTTCACAATCAGAGCTCGTGTTGTTTCTCAACAAAGGAAGAAAAATAGCAACAGAAACTTCTGTTAGAATTCACAGTTGTTCAGTTGCTACAGTAAATATCACTATTTCAAAAGACTTACTACAAGACTAATGTAGCTGATAAAAAGCATTTACATTTCAAATACGGAGAGCAAATAAGATATGTTCTAGAGGAACATTCACTTTTTGGAGAACAGTGGGACTTGGGTTGCAGCGATTACCATATTCTTTTTCTCGCTTCATTGCTGGCTAACACAGCCATTTGTTGTACGTTGATTTTGGCAAACAAAGTTGTATTTAATGATTTCTTTTGTTTGCATAAACTTATGGAGTGCACTTCGCCAACATTCCCGGTTGCACTCTCTATTGGGTAGTTTTCTTTCCATGTGTTTCATTCGTGTGCCAGCATTGCTTACTTGTATATCTTGTGCTTTACTAGTCATTATAGGGTTGGTTTTAAGATTCAGCATTTTCATTACTTTGCGAGTTTGTTTTTCCCTTTCTTTTCCATTTGGTATAATTGTGGGCTCATGATTATTACCTGCATAAGTCAGCTAAGCGCTTCTTTGCTTGAATGTTAATCTTTGTCAATTCTTCACCCACTAAGTGTGAAGGTAATAGTATTGCTAACTGGTTTCCCTGAAGCTGCATGCTGAAAAACGTTTCACATTAACAGGGTAATTGAAACTGTAGCTAATGTATTGGTCAAAGTTGGTAAGCTTTCTAAAGGCTTCTTGCAGAGAAATCCTGTGGCAATTATCCTGAAGAATAGACAATGTATGTAGTAAGCTATTCAGACTGGAAATTCAATGCTTTACATGCCGTTTGGGGTGCTGATTTCATCGCTGTCCCTCTTTTAGACATTGGAAGGGCTATTGGTGGAGTAAAGTCTCATTCAAGCAGAACAAAAGGCACCATAATTTTGTTTTGTCCTGTAATGAATGATCCTCCTGATTCAGTGCGTGGGTCATGCTTTCATCCTGTGGACAGACTTTGTTTTTCATGATTTTTATGCAACTGGAGTGGGTTTTAAGGTTTTCAAAGTTTTCAACTTTACAGGGAGTACTGAAAATCCTCACATTTTAAGTTTAAGGGCTGTGTTTCTCCTGCATTACTAAGGCTGAATTTGGTTTTCTGTATAACATCTGTGTTCCCTCTGTCTCTCTTTTAGCTGTCTACATAAGCCAGTTGTCTGAGATTTTACATGGCTTTGAGTTTTCCCCTGGGGAAGCTGGGGAAAAATGAGAACAAGAGATACAATCTGGCCATCTTAAAGTTAGCAGCAAAGCTCTTGTCGTAAAGGCACAATATCATCCTAGCCTGTGTGCTGATTTTTTTAGGCAATAGGGGAAATTGGTTAACAGAGAGATTGCAAATTGTTTTGATAAATTTTCTAGACTAAACCAACATTCATTAAAGGAGTCAGAATCACTAGAGGCAGCAGGATGGAAAAAACTGGATGTTGTCCTCAAATCTTTAAAAACAAACCTGAAACCAAGAAAACCTGTGGAATGAAATTGAAGCCTGTTCAACAATCCAGTTGTGGGGTTTTATGCCAGACCTCTGCCACCTTAATTGTTAGAAGAACTGGAAGCTACAGGCTGGTGGGTAGGGAGAGGAGTCTGGGACATGGAGGTAGGGAAGCAGAGACAGAAATAGTGTAAAATGAACTTGGTTGGTTTCCTGCCAAACATGGGTTTGGTCTGGTTTTGTTTTGAAATTAAGTTTTGGGTTTCTCTAAGCTCTGTCCAGTGAAGTTTTTAAAGTAAAATAAAATATCTTTCCAGAAGTATCTTCTGGTAAACTTCAGTTATATACTTCATAATAAATATTCCTCACCAAAGTGCTATGAATGTGTTGCAGTATGGTCAGAATACATCATTACAGTGGTTATTTCTGGGTTTGGACTGCTGTAAACTTTATAAGTGCAATTTGCTTTGCAGGAATGGAGAAAGGAAGAAATTCAAATGTGTGGTTACTTCAGCGGCTCTTGGGTTCTCCTTAAAACTTCACAGTTTATGCTGTGGATTCTACATGGATCAGTGCCCAAATTATCTTAAGTATTTTGGCATTCCACGTGCATGCTGAACCGTGGTGTGACACAGCAGCTCCGTGGAGCTCTGCAAGGAGTGGCCTCAGGGATTGCAGGCGAGCCTGGTCCTTTTTTGTCAGGGTAGCGTGCAGAACCCTGATACTAATCCAGCTCTTCAACATGGAAGCATGTTTTGCTTAATTTCGGAAAAGAGAGAATAATAATCGGGTCAGGTACGTGCAGGCGTTTTGCAGTGAGCAATAGACAAAATAAAACAGACCCCTGGATGTTACCAAGAGGAAGAAAAACCAGCATTATCTGTGTGTGGCAGAGAGTTGTGTGGTGTCAGGTAAGGATGTGCAGGCTTGCCCTCCTCTCTGTGCCCTTTCTCCATGCTCTGAACAAAAAGGGACATGGCAGCAGTACGAACACGGTGAGAACTTACTGCATTTTGAGTAAGGACCAGATGATGATGTGTCTGACAACTTGTGCCCCATAGACAAAAATCAGTATTTTCAGCCAACTGGCAATAGTCCCAGTAATCCCCTTAAATTGCCTCCTAGCCCCTAAGAGCTAGCACCTGACGAGGCCCCAGCTCCCCCAACACCTCCAGGAGTGGGCTTTGGCATGACATATTTAGCACTGATCTCATTTCCAGGCTGGATTGATGGCTGGCTGACGAGCAGTCACAGTCACTAGTCTGACCCTGAATTCAGAGGATTTTGATCAGTGTTAATATGTAATGACAGATTCCTTTGTTTGCTGCAGTTCTCAGCTGGACCTCCAACCACTGGTTTTCAGGATTCCCCCTCCCCCTTTCTAGAAATCTGCTTCCAAGAAGTCCCTTTAGAAGAGATTAGAACATAGGAGCAACAAGTAGTTGTGAACTGATTTTTGGGATGCTGAATGCAGTACCCATTTGGACACTGCAGACTGTATCTTTTCTCTGTCAGCTCCCACAGAAGAGAAATTTGTCTTGATGTTGGACTTAGCAAAGTTCTTTTGACATGTAATTTCCAAATTTCATTGAGACAACACCTCGGATCTGGGCTGAGGACAGGAAAAATGAAGATTTGGAGTTGTTTTTGCAGTTCTGTTGAAATACGGTCTTACACTTCATTGCAGCAGCTTGTCCCTTCAAGGTAAAGAAAGCTTACTGCTTGCTGGTTGTTAGCATATCAACTGGCAGCAGAGCTGAAAGGTAATCTCACAGCTCAACGGGGATTTTACAAGATATTTGCAGTATTTTAAGGCTGTTATCAGGAAGAAATATATGTTTAAAAGAGAAAGGCATTCAGAAAAAAACCCTGGAAAACAGCTGTGCTCCTAGATGCTGTTTAATTTCCTTTAACTAGTCTCAGAGATTTGTGTGATCTGAAGGAAAAACAGAATACTGTCTTTATCAAATTTGGTACGAAATTCTTTTGGAGAGGGGAGGTGGTAATGCTTAGTGGTAATACTCTTGGCAAGGTAACATGAAATTTAAGACTGCAAAAATCAGAATTCCCTTTCATTTTTCACTGTTGGTTTCGGCTTTTCCTTCTCATCCACTTTCCTTCCTACTTACAGGCATTCTTTTGAAGACCTGATTTTATTCCTAGATGCAGCAAAAAAGCAACTGTGATCGTATCCCCTGGCAGATCTTGCATTAATAAAGGCATTTTCTGCTGCAGAGCATTCCTGATGCAGTCAGACACCTGAAAAGTCACAGCCACCCACATGTTCCACTACACACTTGTAAAAAAAGTAGTTATCCAGCAAAAGCTCTCCTGGTAGCACACCAGTTCTTGCTTTCTGCAGTTGCTAAGTATATTAATAGCATAAAAAAATCCTGTGTCTGTTGTAGATATTAATGAATATGTTGTCTCCTAAGATGAATTAGAGTGGCATATAAAAAATCCTGGCAGAATACTGGAATTTGAAGTTGGTACAAAAATGAAGGATGCTTATGGTGTGCACACTCTTGTTTTTCTCCTCTAAATGGCCCAGCCTGAGTAAGCTGAGCGTTTTAATTATTTATACTACGTTTACCTCATATTTAATTTTTCGTGTTATTATTGACCAAAACACTGCACATATTTAAAGAAAACCTAATATTGGATATCGTTACTTGATGTTTGTTGTGAAATTCTGGATCTTACACATCTCCAGTGTTGTTAAAAATACACATAAGGTGAAAATAGTGCTATATTAGAATCACAGTTTTATACACGCTATTTTAGAAAATTTGTATTATATATTATTTTAATATAATAAATAATTGTCATTTTAGCAATTGATATTATTTCCTTAATAATGGGCAGTGGTATAGTGATAAATATAGTCACAGCAAGGTTAACTGAAACTGGTTTCTTTGCTTACGTGACACATAGCATTTATTTGAAAGAAAATTTAGATATTATATTATTAGTAGTGATGNAATCATGTGATAGAGGAACATTTCAGAAGAGAAGAACAGAACTATGTTTTCACAAGATAAAGGCTAGAAAAGGAAATGTTTGATGCTTGTGCTGAGTTAATTTGAAGGCATCTAGTTACAGGTCCAGCTTTGTAATCATTAATATTCTCTTCCATTACTTAGTCTTTTTATTACTGTTGTCCTTCTCTGTTATTTTTTTCACATTTGTCACTCATGCTTCTGACTATTACTGGTAAACTTTTTTAACTCTTTAAAGACAATCCTTTATTTTCTGCTTCTTACTTCAAACTACATG
>WAAG01070971.1:4532-26689 GCA_013390105.1 Tichodroma muraria | reverse complement strand
AAATCAGCCCATGATCATGATTGAATTATTGGTCTGACTGAAAAAAAAATCCATCTTCTAGCAAGTTGCTAAAGTATCACGACTGATTTCTGTTGTCCCAGGACTTAACCAGAAAAAAAAAAAAAGAAATCTCATAGTCTTTGGGCAGTGATATACTGACAAATTAAGTCAGAGCAGGCTTTGGCATAACCATGTTCCTGCTAACACCCAAATGGCAATGACACAGTTGGTAGAAGAAAGGCAACTCATGTAACCATCTTCAAGAGAAGGGACGACTTAGATTAAACTGCCTAAAAATAGCTCCAGGAAGTAACCTACAGAAATAGGTTAATTAAATAGTGAATGGGCATTGGGAGAACAGACAGGGACTAATGTGATCATTAAGTTGACTCTGTGCTAAATTTATTCGGTAGCGGAATTCAATTTTTCCCTAAGGTTAAAAAATGATAATTCAGGAGTGCAGAGAGTTGTAGGGCAGCTGACGTCAATCCCCATCCCCTTCCACTCCCCAGCAGGAAGCACATCCCTTTTGGGATGGTAGCTCTATATAGATAATAATAATAGTGCATTGCACAATTAAAACGGCAGGATTTTCTGATTACTACTGTAATTTTTAAATATTCTGTGAAGTTTTGCCATACAAGACTCAGATTACAAAGATGGGTCTGGTGAAAGCTACTGTGTCTGTAGCTCAAGACAATGGGAAAATATTTTGGGAGGAATGTCAACATTTTGGAGTTATTCCCATTTTACCCTGCTCATTGTTAGTTTTTCTGAGGTATTTTGCTTTAATCGTTGAAGCTGGAGGGTGTTGATGGATATGGAGCCTGTAAACTTCAGCAGCTGATATAAGATTAGTGATCTTTATGCCTGTCTTTATAGTTGAATTCATGACTAATAGATCAGATGAGGAAAATGCAGTACTGTCACGCCTTAGGCAGCCCAACCTGGCCAACTCAAAGACAAGAGAACAGTGGGAGATAAATAATCATTTTGCCAACTTTTTCTCAGCTTGTTTTTACTGGGATCTTCTGTGTTTTGCTGTGCACCAGTCAGCAGCACATCAGCTTCAGGTTTGGTGTATCAACTAGCTGTGGTGTACCTGCCTTGCAAGGAGAATGCTGGCCATGATGTGCCTATGTATTGATCCCACATCTCAAACTGAAGAGCACATCTATTGGAAGAAAGCTCCCTTATTGGTCTTTTACCTGGCCACAACCTCTGCAAGGAGGAGAAGGAATAACTGGAGTTTGGTGTCGCTGTAGCACTGATGATATTTGGTGTTACAGAAAGGATCCAGAAAAGCCTGGAAGAATTGCTTAATGCCTTCCAGGGTAGAGAGGGAAAGCTTTACAACATGAGGCTTCAGAGAGGCAGAAGAGATTTTACAGTTAAGCTTCAACCTGCAGAGAGGTTTTCCTGAAGCCTGGTATTTATTCCATGTTACTGAAATTAATTAAATGCCATTGGCAAAGGCAAGAGGTGATGTACTGGTGGTAACTTAGTGAGGAGAGCTGGAAAAAACACCAACTTGGGCATGTGACCAAGACTGGAAATAGGCAGGTGGGGTGTTTTGGCCATAGGGTTTCTCAGAGCAGCATAGGGGGTTGACTACTAGAACTTTGTAATAGTCATCGTTCTCTGTTCCCGTGTCACCTCTTAGTCCTTGGCCCGTGACTCTGGCTATTTCCTTAGGACAGGAGCTCTGGGGTAAGAGCCAGTCACCAGCTCAGCCTGCCAGCCTTGGATCGCTCCACAGGCAAGAAGGAGCTGCCCGAGGCTCTGTGTTTCTGCTTTGTTAGGGAAACAGGTTTTTAATGCATGGGGTTTTTTGTGAGCTAACGTGATTACGTTAATGATGTACTTGATTCATGTTGGTAATTTATTACATCATGGAAATGACTCTATGGAGCCCCAGCCTAGGGCTGTGCTGTGAGGGCAGACTGCAGAGAGCAAGGACTGACTTGAAAAGCTGCTCAGAGAGCTTTTATATATTTCTAAAATATATAAATTCAGAAAACTCTGAGAGGTGGAGCACACAAGGCTATTTCTGCACGAAGTTTTGATTAGCAAAGTGCAGCTAGCGTGGGAAACTTCCAAAAAGATATTAGAGATCTTTTCCAGAAAGAAACAGTGAAGGAGAAAATCTGCAAGCATCTGTTTGATAAAACATAATCCAGCTGGGGTAATTAGATCCCAGTAGGATGACTTCTGGTTTCATTTGTCTACAAGCAAAGGTTGATTTACAGTAAGATGTCATCAATTCGAGAAGGAAAACGGAATATTTAATAAAGATCGGGGTAACAAAAACAAAAGCAAGTTAATTTTGAATTTAGGAGTGTACCAAAATGTAAATTAATTCTAAGGTTTCTTGCCTCTATATTCTGCTAAGCTGAAAAGACTTTTGCCTTTTGTTTGTTTGAGGTTTTTCAGTTGGTTTGGTTTGGTTTTTTTCAAGTGGCTGAATGCTTTCTTTGATGCCCTGTAACCAGACATTGTCTGTCCAAAAGCGCTTCTCACTGTGAGGGTTGCTTGTATTGCACTGTTATTATAGGAAGGCAGATAATGTGGCCAGTGTTTATTAATGAGCAGCTGATGGACACCATTTTACTACTGAAAAAAAACCGGGAAAATTATAGAGCTTTGCAGATACTGTGGATCAACTAGTTTACTGGTGTTTGAAGTCACCAGAAATAGCAGAATTCCAGTCCATGTTGCTCAGGCTGCTGCTTAAGATGCAGCAGGATGTCTCAAAGTGAGACTTCACTGGAAAAGAAATCCTTGAGGTGGTAATGTGAGTAAAGCAAATGTGCATATGGAGCTGAAATTCTTCTTCAATTGTTACAGAAAAACTATTTGCTTTTAGCAGAAGTTCAGGAGCGACTTGTTTCCTGTGCTTTTTGTTTCTCAGCTCCTCGTGCCTCGTGAATTCACGTTTGCTCTGAATGTTAGGTTCTTTTGACTATGGTTTTGAAGTCGACACGTTGAAATTGTAAAGAAGTCATTTATTTCGGTAGTTGAAAATGGGAAAACTGTCTGCTGTTGGGAGGCAGCTGCATGAGGGATGCCCAGCAGGGCAGAGAGTGGTGTTTCTGTGGTTCGAAGGCTGCCTGAGCACCTTGTTCTGTGGGACACAGCCAGCTTTCATATCCCCATGCGCTGCTGGGTCAGCGCTCGCGCTCTCAGTCTGAAAATAAAACCTGGGGTTTGGCAAGAAGCATGTTTCCTCTGCATTGCTGCTGTTGATGCACGAGCTCAGATTCCATTTCATCACTGCTGGGAGCAGAGGAGTTGCCTGGACTGGGGATGGAGCAGTGCAGCCACATGATGTGCTGCAGGCTTGCGTTCTAGATCAGACAAACTCAGGGATGGGTGTGTGCTGCTTCCAGAATTTCTTCTGCTGATCTAACTTAAAAAAGCTGGGTATAAGGGAAGTTCATCAGCAATCAAAAGAAATGCCCAGATTTGCACTCCAGCTGCAAATTTCTAGTAAAAAAACCCAAACAGGAAAAACAACCCTGGTGCATTAGGCAGCTACGCTTCCAAATCTGATACTGATTTTTTTTCATTTCACATTATTTTTTATTTCAATTTTTTTTGTGAATATACTAGGAAATGAAGTTGTTTCATTTTCAGCTGCGGTTTGATGACACAGTAAATCTGTTCCAGGGCTCTTAATACTGCAGAAAGGCTGCCACAGCCATGTGCTAAACCATACTGGTCTGGCTTAAAATCATTATACTGGTTCAATTTCTAAAACCTTGTCTTATTAGGTGCTACATATCTGCACCTCACTAATTTCTTTCTGGATTAAAATGTGTCTGCTGTTGTACAGCCAGCTCAAAGCCAACAGAATTTTGGATATGGGGTTCTGTCTCCAGCAGATACACAGTCATGAGCCCATCAGAATCACTGTAAATTTTATGCTGCTGATATATCCAGATATTCATATCCAGATACTCACAAATCCTTTTCTGGAATGTGTTTTGTGGCTGTAGGAGTACTTTGGAGAGTGGGGAAGGCCCAGGAAGCTTGAGGCACTCCCTTCAGAAGATGCCTAGAATTACCTAGCTCATGCTAATAACATGAATTGTGCGTTTATAAACTGAACGAGTTAGGGCTCAGCAGAAAGAAATGCATGAAACTGAAAAAAGTATATTTGAGGCAGAATAAATACATGAAGAACTGTGCAACAATCTTAATTCTAGAGTTTTGTAACTTTTGAATGCATTGGTAGCCCTAAAAAAAATCTTTAGACCAGTTTTTATATACAGGGCATTATTACAGTGGATCCCAGGAACTAAATGATGTAATAGGTAGCTCAGAGAGCATATCTTTCTAGAAATGGACAGGAGATAGAGATGGCTGAATAAAAATTGCTTTGTTTGCCGAAGGAAATACCTTGGGAGGTTCAAAACCACTTTTGTTTGGAAATGGTTTTGACAGCACTTGTTTCTCCCGCTCCTCTCTCATCTTTAATGTCATGGCACACTTTTATAGCAAAGCCTGTTTACATGTAAATGATTCCTTGATGGAGAAATCGGCTTAATCAATATGCAGCAGCCTTCCTAGGGCTCACAGGTTTTACAGGCCCAATAAAATCTCTTACTGTGGTATGCTGCAGTTAGGTTCCAGTGGCATATTCGTAGTATTTCAGTCCTTGGAAGTTGTCAGCCAGCAACTAAGACCCTCAAAGCCACTCCCTCACCAGTGGGCTGGGTGGAAAGAGTCAGAGGAGTACAGTGAAAAGACTCATGGGTTGAGATAAGCACCGTTTAACAGGGAAAACAGAAGCTGTGCACACAAGACAAGCAAAGCAAGGAATTCATTCACGGCTTCCCGTGGGCAGGCAGGTGTTCAGCCATTCCCAGGAAAGCAAGACTCCATCACGTGTGATGGTTACTTGGAAAGCCAAACCTCAGCACTCGCAATGTGCCCTCCATCCTCCTTCTTCCCGCAGCTTTATAGGCTGAGCATGTTGTCATGTGGTCTGGAATATCCCTTTGGCCAGACGGGGCCAGCTGTCCTGGTTGTGTCCCCTCCCAACTCCCTGTGCATCCCCAAGCCTTCTCACGGGTGGGGTGAGGAGCACAAAAGGCCTTGGCTCTGTGTAAGCACTGCCCAGCAATAAAGAAAACATCCCTGTGTCATCAACACGGTTTCCAGAACAAATCCAAAGCACAATCCCATACCAGCTACTAAGAAGAAAATTAACTCTGTCCCAGACCAGACCAGCAGAGAAATGTTGGCATTTTTTCAATAGGGAGAAGTATTTTACCAGGAAAATGGCTCCTTGATTAGGGTAGGTGCAACTAAGCTTATTGGTGCAGTTCTGGTAGCATCAGGAGTATGGTTTTCTTGAAATGAGAGAGATAATGACCTGTCCAAAGACTACGCTGTGGGTCAGATTCAGATTTTTATGTATCTGAGTTGAAACAACATAAGTGATGTGTGAGACACCTCTGCTGGAAGTATTTCAGATGATAGCTTCTGTGTGCTCTTTCTGGAGGGTTTCCAATTGCCCAGTTTGGTCTTTTTATTGTGATGTTTTAATAAAACATTAGCTATTTGTCCTTTAATTATGATTGAATGTAGAACAAAGCTTACACAAAGCTGATGTTCACACGGTGTGCATAATCCAACTTTAACTTTGTTTCCTCCTTAATTTTGCTCTGTTGGGAAAGAACTGAACATATTGGTGAGATTGAAAATCATATTTATGTGAAAGAAAGGTGTTTACGAAAAGGCAGCTCCAGTAAAAGGTTTCAGTGGTATCAGAAAGTGAGTAGGCCACATTAGATGCAGCCATTGACAGTCCATTGTGTGACAGGATTGGCTTCACCCCCACAACAGGGACAATTACAATAATGATATTAGAAAACAATATGCAGTCCTATTGTTTTTATTTGAGGAGATCACTCTTTCTTACTACCCAAAAGCCAATATTACAAAACTTGAGCACAAGGCGTCAACAGAGCAGACTCAATGTCGGCAGAGGCAAATATTTGGAATGCCATCCTACTACATCCCCAGGCATTTATTGCTGATCCTACAGCCTATTCCATTTTGGAAGGATACGGGGTCCCCCTATGAGTGCTGTATTGCCTTTCAGCACTAGACTCAGAGCACAGGCTGTGCAAAACATACTGCCAGTCTCTATCACATATGGGTACTTTCCCCTCCTGACTAGTACAATAAGAGGTGGTTGTTGTTGTTTTCATTGTTTTAAAGGCAGAGTTGCCTTATTCTAATTTCTGATGACAAAGCTTAATCAATTTATGCTGTTTCTCATAATAATTAAGAGCTTAGACTCAAGATTAAGACAGTGTGGATTTCATTGGGAAACGTAGGATCTAGGTTGTGATGAAGAGGATTGCCTAACAGCTTTTTTTTTGTTTGTTTGTTTTTGTTTTGTGTGTGTGTAGTAAAATTTATTTATTTGCCAGTTTCCTTTTGTAGCTAATAATTAGGAACAACATAGGTAAATGGAATTGTTTTGGCATGAAATACAAAAGAATGGGCTTTCCAGCCCTTTCTGAAGTGAATTATTATGCAATAGAAAAACATTTAGAAAAACACTGATATTGCACTATAACTTCAATTATTCCATTGTTAAAGTGCATTCGGAAACTAGAGGTAATACTGAGAAAAAATTAATTTCACTTTTTTATACAGCCATCTACTAACTCTGTACATCATCTGTCTCTTTTGGGGGTATTCAATTCATGGTGATAAGGACACATAGTGAAACTACTGGTTTGGGCCATTGCTTCTTGGATTTAATTCTCTTCTTGAGAATTAAAGTAAAACAATCGGGAAAATCATAGAATTACAGAATGGGTTGGGTTGGATTGGAAGAGACCTCAAAAACCATCTTGTTCCAAGCTCCCTGCTTGTGGGCAAGGACACCTTACAGTATCCCAGGTTGTTCCAGGCCCTGTTCAATCTGGCCTTGAGCACTTCCAGGGATTTCGCAACTTCTCTGGGCAACCTTTGCCAGGGGCCTCTCCACCCTCATATTTAAATTTTTTTTCTCCCTCCTGCTCTTACTTACCCACACAGCTACATGTAATGAGGAAAGTTATTTTGTAAGAAGACAGCATTAGTATTTTATGAAGTAGGTTTCCTATTTGTATGTCCTTGGAGTTTCTGCATTAAAATCCTGATACTGTTAAATTTATGATTTACAGTGTTGCAGTTGCAGCCAAATCCTCTCTGAAGCTCTGATCTTACTGGTGCTCTTAGAGAAAAACTCATATCCTCATTGCCTTTCCCCTTCTATCCTCCATCATCACACAGTTTTCCTTCCAGTTCTCAGACAAGGCTTTTCTGTAGATGGAAATCCATTACAGGTGTCCTTCACTATCCTGAGTGATGGCATAGCCATGTCCTGGAAGCTCTTAAGGCTTGAGGAGAAAGGACTACAATTTTTCCCAGCTCACATATGGATTTTCTGAGTCCCATTATGGCATTGGCCGCTTCTTATTCCATACCATAGTGCTAGACTTATGGCCATCCTGGTTCCAATATGGTAAAACATTAGTGTCAATTTTAATTACAGGTGAAGTGGTAGCCAAAATCCTGAAGTGTATTAAAGTTGGTTTAGCTTAATCTGTGTATTTTAATTTTCTGCTTTTTAGTTCTTAAAGAATTTATGGGTTGTCTGGACTGATCCCAGCAGCTGAAGAGACAAAATCCATCATAGCTTGTGCTTTTTTTATTGCTGGTGTATTTAAGATGGCTTTAAGAACCAGGAACCCACTGAAAATGGAGTGTTACCTGTTAGGATTTGACACGGTGAAACACCAACTTACAATTTGTCAAGTTTTTTAGACACTAGGTTTGAAGGAATATTTTGAAGGAGAGAAATGAGGCAGCTTTGTGCTGCACTTGTAGCACTATGTTGGTCATCAGCCAGATCACCCCAAATATATTTCATGTACAGCTAAAACCACAGTATTTTGATTCATCATTAGTCAATGCGCCACTATTTTTATGAGTGCTCACTGCCACAACGTCTGTAAAATAAAATAATTTCTTCTTGAGAAGAAAAACCAAAGCCTTTACCAGCGCTCTTGTCCTGTGGCCGCAGCTCGCTCGGGCGAGCTGAAGCCGGAGCTGCTGTCACGGTGCTCCGTGTGCCAGGGAAGACAAGGGCTGACGTTGCTTGCCTCGTATGGACTGGGAAAGGTCAGGGTCTGCTGCTCAATAACGTGTAATGTTCAAGCTATTTCCCTGGTTTATTATTAGAGCAGCTCGAGATCGGGCTGAAAAGCCACATGCATTGGCCTCCCTGCTTTCTGTTTGCTTCTACTTGCACGTAGAATTGCTATTTTTTGCCCAGCTCTACCCATCTGTCCTGGGCAGTGTGTGCTCCCTTAACCTAGCTAAGGATGAAAGTCTTGACTCTCTTGTCTGGACACTCTAGAGAGAGTCTCCTGCTTTTTTTCTGGCACCAGCTAAACCATGAAGGCTTGTGCTGCAGTGGCAGCCTCCCTCCTTGCTGGGTATTTTTTAGAAAATAAGCAGCGTTGTTTATTGAACATAACCAGACTAATAATAGACCAAAAAGGATTCATGGGATGGAGAAATTGATAGCCTTTGGAAGTTATGGATTAAAAATCAATTTGCAAATGAGAAATGAATACAAAGAATAAAGCAAACTGTTCTCTCAATGGAAGAGGTTAACAGCAGTATTAGGGGGAGTGGTGTCAGGACCAGTTTTGCTACTTAACAGTGTTTCCAGCAGTGCAGTAAAGAGGATTGTAATTTGCTGATGACTCAGAATGACTGACATTATATATAAACTTCAAAGACTTTAGATAAAAATTGCAGAATCCACAATGGAATCATATAAATGACTAACCCATGCATGGACTCTTAATTAGTTGTAACTCCTTGGGGAGAAATTTTCTGAAAGTGATTCTGGTTGACTTCTGAAAGCAGTCCTGTCTGGAAAGGCAAATCAAATGCTCAACTCCTAAGATGTTGCTGGGGATGGTATGTTTCTTAGGGGGCTCTATAATGAGAATGCTGCTCTCAGATGAAAGTCACAGTTCCATTTTACCAATAAAATAAGTTATAGCAGAAGTAGAGATTTATCAACATTATTATTATTAACATTGTTGTATTCTATATGTTTATGAAAGGTGATCATAAAACAACTTTTTTCATAAAGGTAAGGCAATATAGTGTTTTATGTTTTGGGTTCAGAGAGCTGTTCATTGTGCAGTGATGAAGTCTTTCCTAAAGCCTCCTACAGCAGCACATTGGGAAGAAACAAAGGAGACCAGAGGGAGGGTGGCTTCACAAGGGAAGTGAGAATGCTGCCTGGTGTCTGCAGCAAATCCAGCAAGGATGAGGAGGGTCTGTAGTCCCTTTTTTGATTAGCATTGGCTAGTGTGAAACACATTTCTTGTTCATGCCACAGAGAAGCGAGACTACATCAGGCAGTAAACTCACCTGCTAAACTCATCTTTACATACAAAGATGTCCTTTGCTCAAAAGGACATCTGCAGAAGTAAATGGGATAGAAGACTTCCTCTCCAAAACCCTCTCTTGGTCAGGGCAGAGGAGGCTTATAGTCATTTACTACTTTGGCAATTGCTGTTCTGATGCAATTCTTTGTTTTCACAGATTTTAGAAAAAAAAAACCAAACACAAACTGTGCCTTTTGCAAATTTGTTCATAATTTTCTCAATAGTAAGGCAGAAAGTTTGCTGAGGGGTACATGAAGGGCCACCCTGGGTCAGCCCAAAGGTGTGTGGTGGTGTGTCTTAGTGCCCTGCCCTTGCTTTGGCTGAAAGCTGATGCTCAGTGGGGAGTGTAGGGATGGGGTAGGCATTTAATGGCATTGTCAGAACACTTCCCTAGCCCTGGTTTTACATCACTTAGGGACTTTTTGATCCACGACTTTTATGTTCATGCTTTTAATTGCTCATTGGCTTTTGTCTTAGATGAATTCATATTATTGATTTTCAACTCCCGTAAGTTTTTCTCGTTTCCGTGGCATCCACTGTTTTATGTGAAGAAGAATCTCCTTTTACTCGTTTTTAATTTGCAACACGCTGGTTTCATCTGATATTCCCTATTTTTTTTTGTTCACCTGGAGGTTTGAGTTGAAGGAACCTTAATTGTTGTACCTACAACATTACTCTTGTAACATAATGTCACTGTGTGCCGTGTTAAAAAAAACAGTTTTGTTGTGTTGGTTATTTTGTGGTAGAGCTTTGCTTATGTGGAAAGGGGACAATGCTTTAGATGAAGAGATTTTGTTTGTTGTTCATTTTCGTTTTAACTTCAGCTGCTTGTTTTTTTAATATAGAATTAGTCTTGATAATCTGTTAAGTTTAATGTAGTGTTACTTAGTGCTATATTGCAAATGATTTAGCATTGTAATTCGACTCTACAATGCTATTATTATTCAGATATATTTCTTTTTTCACAACTACGTAGTTCTTGATTATAACAATAATTTTTGAATATTACTTGATTCTTGAACTGATGTTTAATAATGTCAGCTTTTAGGGAAATAAACACTGTATCTCCATCTGCTGGATACACAAAGGGACCTACGCATTTTGCCTGTATGTAATCTCCTCTTTGTTGGCTAATGTGGGAAGAATTTAGAAAACATGAGTGGGAGGTCTGTCAGATGTGGGCAGTGGATGAATGAGTCCCAGTGAGTAGGATTTGGGGAGTGGAAGGATAGAAAGGGATGGAGAGACACACTTTGCAAAGTACAATGTGCAAAAGGTCAGAGAAAATGTGGCAATGCCTATAGGAGCAACAATCAAATCCCTTAACTAGTTGAAGAAACGTTTAAAGGACTGTGGAAACAGATGGTGCATGAGTTAAAACTGTACAGGAGCAACTTACCTTCTGCAGCAATTTCAGCAAGACAGTTATTTCTGTGGTTGTTACTCTCTCGTTCAATCACAACATGCAATTACTATAGCAAACCTTCTGTCATATTGCACACGTTTTCACACTTGTCAGAGGAGAAGTCATAGATTAAACAATATGGTTTAAAGTACTGTTTAGTTATGAATTTCATAACCGTATTTTTATGCAAGACAGAAGCGTTCTGTTGGAGTAGACCTTAGAAGTAGAAGAACCAGGGGAGCAGACTCTGGATGAATAACAAGTGGTGTTGGGCATACAAATCCCATGAGAATAAATGGAAATTTATGCACGTTAATGCCTTCAAATCAGTCTGAAAAGAAGCAATTAGAGCCCCGTTGTGGAGTCACTACATGTGAGGAACACTCACTGCAGTCAATGGGTGCTTGGAGGAAAGACAGAAAAAAGAACTGAGGCTTTAATACTCTACCAACATTTCCCCCTTTGCTTTTATACAGTCTTTACCATGCCACATGGTATGGAACCTTTCAGTTAATTCTTAATTCTCTTCAAGGCATTTGAAATCAAGAAACTATAAAACTATCTAACCATGCTAAACCTTTACCATCCTCAGGTAAAAGTTCTTCATTTCCTTCGTTTTCCTCCCTGCGTTGGGATTTTTTGGTATTGGCTAGTTTTTTCTTTTTTCCCCCCCCTTTTTGTGTGCTGTATTTGTTCTCCAGAGCTGGTATTTCTTTGACATACACATAGCTGTAGATATATATATATAAAATCTGCTTTTGTCTCTCATGCTAAATAGTTTGCATGAATGATAAATATTAGTAATGCAAGTGGTTATTTCTTAGAATGGTCCTTGAATAATAATGAGTGTTTGGTTTAGACCTTTTCATGTCTGTCTTTCCTTAAAAAAAAAGGAAAGCAACAGCACAGAGATTTCAATATGGCTTTTTTTTTCTTTAATGAAAAAGGCATCTGGGGGTAACTCAACCAGAAAAGACAGGGAAATCAAAGTGATAGCTATATTTTTGTGTTTCATTTTGATTGCTCTGTGCAGTTTTCTTCATTTGGGAAATATGTATTTAAAAAGAGAGAAATCTCTATGCCTGTTATTCACTTCTGCTGTTTTTGCCATTTTAAAAATATACATACCAGTTATTTCCATACAGAACATTTGAAAGCAAGAAGAACTTGACAAGTCATTATGTTACTTGAATTCAGTAAAAAAGCCTGTCTGGATGATTATATTAAACAGGAGGGCTTAGAAAATGAAAGTCACAGTTCCATTTAAAATTGTTAACCTTGTATTTTTGCAGCAACACCTCTCGAGAGGAGGAATAAATGTCTGTAAGAGAATGAAAGCTGAAGGAATTTGGAGAAAATAGACATATTTTTTCAGATTTTGGGGCTTACTTCTTTCTACTTTTCCCATATGTGTGACGGTCTTTCTTTCATTGACATTGAAGTTTTATTGAGACAAATCTTGACACGTTTACTGATGCCAAGGAAAGCGTTATGCAGATTCATCCAACTTGGAAAGAAACACTGTTGGGGTTACTCAGAATGAGGAAACGTGTCAGAACCTGCAAACCTAGACTGGCCTCTCTTCAGGACTCCTCATTTTCTGAGTGCCCTTTGAACACATTGCCACTGATTTTTCCAGAACTTCTTCCAGCGTCAGTGTGTTGTTTTCTGTTTTCTGAACCAAACCTAGTCTGCCAGAAATGAGGTATCCAGAGTTGCTAACCTGTTTTTGTTCATGCTGGTACAGTTTAACTTGTTCATTTGTGTCATTCAACAGCAGTTTGAAAGAGAAAAACCAGTGGTAATAGGGTTTGGATTGCAGTTGAAGCTGAGGGTTTCTTGGTGCCTGCAATGGCTCTGAATCAAGCCACAGATGGTGGCAAGATTCCTGTAGCTGCTGCTCTCCTTGCACAGGCATTCCAGCAATGCTGAGAGCAAGGCAAAGCCTTTGGAAAAAATGTAAAGTGGATCTGAGAGCAGATGTGCCCCAGCTGCAAGGGAAACGATAATGGAAGCAGTGAATTTGGAACAGGGCAGATGGCAGCAATCCGTGATCAGGGGGAAAAATGATAGTGTGGGGTGACAGCAGATAATAAATAGGGGGGGTAAAAACACTGCTCTGAGGGGACTCATGAAAGCCATAGAAATACCTGTAGGGATTGTGCCTGGGAAGAGTAGAATATAAGCTAAAAATATGAATAACCTCCTTGATCTTTAAAAAGAGTCCCAGGTTGTCTTTACTATGATTTATGTTACCAGACCTTCTCCACTGAATTACAGTCGCATAATCCACAACTGCTGTTATTTATTCTGGGTAAAGAAGGCACTTTTGACTGTGATCTCCCTTGACATTTTCCAAGGTCTACGCCCGTCTCATACCTTTCATCATCACGTACTCCTTCAAGGCATCTCTCTTACCTCTCTCAAAAATAAACATGCCTTGCAGTCGCTCAGCCTGGACCAGAGTGACACAGACTTTACAGGTTAGGGGAGATCAATTGCATAGCCCTGCTCCTCTTCACCTGGGAGGATCTTTGATGTGTTGACAGGATTGGAATCCAAATATGGCATCACCCACTGTATTGCAGTGGTTAGGGCGGCAGGAATGATATAAAATAGCATCTCACTCAACAAGGTATTCTCCCCTTTTCGTTTTGCACTCCGTGTCAATGGCAGATGGAACTATTAGACCTGCATTAAAATTACATAGTACTTTAGATAAATGGAAGCTATAAATATCACAAATAATAAAAAACTAAAATTGCACTGAGGTTCAGAAGACAATATGTCTAAAACCTTCAAAATTAAGGACATTTAGAGGAAAGCCTCAATATCCATCTGCCCTTAATTTACCTCATTATTCTTGCTTGTCAAAGTATGATCTCACTACTATGTTAATATAATTTAATAACTTTTTCTTGCAGGGTTGGCTCAGATCTGAATCAAACCACAGTAAAGATGCAGCTGTATTTCCTTGAGTATGTTGGTTTAGATGAAGTAGTAAGAACAGGCTAACCTAGTGTTAAGGATGAAGTAATTGTCACTGTAGTCAGTAAATACTTTTGTTGCTGAATATCTGCTTTCTAAAGCTTTTATATCAGTATATAAATTGATATTGTGGTCTCTTATTCCTTTCTCTTTTCATTTGAAAATATTATAAATGTAAAGCTGCTATTGATCTTTAGATGTGGCACAATATTGTTTTGAATGAGGGATCTAGACACTAAAATTGAGCTCATTAAGAAGTTGCTATTAAGTAGTGCCCGGGATGCTGGAAATGCTGATGCTGCATTAGGTGTGTCCTGTCCTACCAACCCCTGTGGGCTTGGGCCAGGCTTGCAGTGCCTGTGTCTTCTGAGCACCATGTGTGGCTCAGCATTGGCATTTCCTGGGATGGAAATCTCCCTGGGCTACCAGGAGCCTGCACTGAGTCTAGCAGATCTGATTCCCACAGCTGTGCTCCTGAACATGAAACCAATGCACAAAACTGAGGGTTCTGTGTAATTCTTAGTTGACTCTTTGGAGAAACAGAGAGGGTTTGCTGGCCTTGGAAGTCCCTGCTTGTCTCATGAAGCTGGAGAAGTCTGGCTCGACATTTTTCATTAAAAGTAATTTTATATTGAATCAATGGAATAATATTCCTGTGGTGAGGACTCAGGAGAGAGTGAGTTCCTGAATCATTCTAGTGAGTACATATGATTTCCTGTTCTGAGGGAAGGATTTGTTTCACCTAAATTTAGCTTGGATATCTAGCTTTGCTCTGTAGTCAACAGTGCCCCACGAGAGTCATTCATTTGACCTGAAACAGCTGAATTACTCTCTTTATTAACTGTAGAGAAAACCTCAGGCCAAAAGTCCAGCCTAGAAACAGGCAAGCAGAGATGAAACTGGATCCCAGCTTTCCTCTTAGCAATGCACACATAAGATGAGGCCTGTGGATACCACAGGATCTTGTGAGTAGAAATCTGCCAGTGGGGAAGGCATGCCCAAAGCCTGCTGTGCAGGTGCCCTGTCAGGCTGAAGGAATGGAATCCCTTAATGCAATAGGTGGATTTATGTTAATATGATAAAATAGTATTATTAGTCTTTGGAAAATAATCCATAACCTTAATTAAAAAAAAATTTAAAAAAGGTAGTAAGGGCTGTATCTGCATTGTTCTTGTGAAGGAATTTGCATCTTCAAGCTCTTCTTCTCAAAGTAATTAGGCACTGAGAGTTCAGGGACTCTGGAGGCAAACCTAGAAGCTGCTCTGTGCTCTGTAGCACCATGAGGCTGGTACAGTATGGGGCACGTCGCTGAACGTTCCTTTCTGTTCTTGAAAAAGGAAGAAGGATTTTTAATTTCTTGCTCTTCGACATGAAGGAATCTCATAACTGTTCTCTGCCGGGGCTGAAAGCACATCACAGATGTGGTTCAAAATCAGTTTGTCATTCATTTCAAGCCTGCTTTGGCACAGGATGGTATAGAAAGAAAAAATAAACAAATCTGTTCTAAATTTGCATTTGATATTTTATTCTTTCCTTATCATTGCATTTTTCTGCTTTAATTGGTATTTCAGCTGCAATGGCTCCTAAACATCCTAGGCAAATGCTGTCTTATAGGCCCAATTATTGTATTTCTGTCTTATTTTTTTACAGTGCAAAAGGTGGACTAAAAAGCACTGAGCTGCTGGGATTTACAGGATGGTGGTCAGTGGCACAAGGTCCAGCTGTAGCCAGTCACTAGTCATGTACCCCAGGGGCTGACTGTGGGGCCAATGCTATTAAAGATTTCATTAGTGACTCGGGTGATGGGGAACAAAGCACCCTGGGGAGTCTTCAGGCAGCAGAGAGCTGGGAGGGCTGGTCTTCAAACACAAGAATTGACTGACTTACTCTCTGGCTGGTCAAACAGCAGAAGAGGTTGCCCACAGACATTGTAGGGTCTCCATCTTTGGAGATATTCCAACCTTTACTGGCCCTGGTCCTGGGTGACTGGCTTTAGGTGGCCCTGCTTTGAGCTGTTGGGTTTCATATCTCAGTGTTTCTAAATATAAATGCATGATGATTTTTAAAATATGTTCCAAACTGTTAATTTGTAGCTCCCCCATAAGTTTTTCACCTTAACAACAAATATTCAACAAATAAGGGAAAGAAATCAGGCAAACCTCACTCCACAACCGAGTTTGTATGTGGAGAAATCAAATTATTGGACCCAATTTCAGTCCAGACCTTTATCCAGGCAGTTAATTGAGCTATTACTTTTAATTATTGAAAGATTCTAAATTTGAAAAATTTAAAATAAAAATGTGGTGAGATTCCTCAAGTAGTGAACCATCTTAATTTAATTCCATATTGCAATGCTCTACTATCTTGTGTAGGTCATTGTAGCATCTTGTTTCAATGTCTTCAAAAGTCTATCTTAAATTTTTGTTAAGTTAGAATACACAGATGCTGAAAAGAGTTTGTAATTCTTAGTAGTCATTTTTCGATATTTTTTCACCACACTCATTGTGGAATGAATGTCATTTGGTTGAAGTTTTTGATTACTTAAGCGAAAAAAAGAATTGTCATTCATTGTGTAAACTGAGACACATAATTTAACAATGAGAATATTGCCACACGGCAAACAGGTCATCAAAGGATGATCCTCCCCTGCAGCCACCTGATCTGTTTAGTTTGGTTAACAGGAAATCTTAAAGATACTTTTTGCCATTTCAACCTCTTGAGTGGCCTCTCTCATGTAAAAATTCTTAAAGAATACCTCAGCCTTTGTGGCAAATACTTACCTGAAGTAGTGTGCCCAGCACGGAGGGGAAACTCGTGGAGGTCCTCTGGAAACCTGGCAGACGTTTGTTTTCTGATTTGTGTTGAGTTTCTCTATGCAGGTTGTTTCAGCTGGACAGTAGTCCTTCAGTCAGCTGTCAGCAGCCTCGTGGCAGGTTCGCCGCACGCCGTTTTTGCCACGCGGCTGCTGGATTTTCGTTTTAAATTTGGTTATTGCCGCGTATCATTTTCTAAACCTGCTCTTCTTTGGGAGAGTCCTTGAACCACAATACAGAAAGGATATTTCGCGTTGGATCTCAGTCTGAGCTTCAGGTGTAGTTGCACTGTTAGCTGTCAGCATCCTCTGAGAACCTCCCCACAGCTGGTAGGTAAACTTTTAGGCTTGTGAAATAGCTGAATGCTTGTGTTTCTACCAAAATATGCTCTCCAACTTTTTTGGCACTTGGGTGCCCAGTGTTTGTCTCTGATGAAGAGAACCTTCCAGTGTGTGAATGAGGGAGCTTGTGCAAATGCCTGAAGGCTTGCATGTGACATGCTGTGCTCAAGACATTGATCATTTTTGAGGTGATAACTGCTTTTTTTATTCTTTAAAGACATGAAAAACATGCTAGTATTGTCTGTAATGGAAACTGAGCTTAAATATTGTCAGATTCAGTTGTTCCTTTTTTTTTTTTTCTCTTCACTTTCAGTACAGGGAATTATGTTGGAATTCTCTATTTATGAATAGAGAATTTTCTTTGAATTATCGTTACTTCCAAAATCTGTTGTTTGCTAAATTATGGTTCAGAGTGATGACCAAAAGAGGGTTAATTTCAGGAGAGAGGCTGGAAAATAGCATAATATTTTAATTTATTTTTCTTCCAGGTAGTAGTCTAAGGATTTTTAAAAGGCAAAGGGATGGTATTATCATTAGTGATTTATAAAATAATTTGGTTTATAAGTTTGATCTAGTAACAACAGCAAAACTTGACTCTGAGTGTTTGATGTTACTGATCTTAAGTATAGGTACGTTGTGAATAGTTTGTGTGGCAAAAGACACCCAACAGTCCCTGAAGTTTACAGTTTTACTGTGGTTTTTGAAGTTCAGTGTTTTTATAGAGCACGTTATTTTGGAAAGCATCTAAGGTGCACAAGCTTTTTGGGAGCTTTGGCTGACAAACAGGAATAACAGTAATGCAAGGTGCATGAAGCAATGGCTCTGAAACAGGAGAATTAGTCCTCTTCATAAGATGATGCAGTGAAATCAGGGAAGGATTTGTGTTTGATATTATTTTTCTCTGCTGTGTTATGCGCTGGAGGAAAAGTACTCACCTTGCATATGGCTTGGTTGTGGCAGAAACGACCCTGGGAGACCAGTTCAGAATGGCGAGCACTTAATTTGAAGCAAGTCCTTGCTCTGTGTGAACAATTAGGAGCTGTGGCTGCAGTAGGAGGCATCTGGTCACGTAGACTTAGCAGTTGTATTCATCTAATGTATACCCGTCAATACATTGCAGCTCAGTGTGAACTAGAACCCCTTGATGTAGATTAGCCCTTAAGTATTTAAATACCCAGGTCCTCCTTACTGAAATGTCTTAGAGTCCAGCTTGGCCTCCACGTGGTGACTACTGTAAATGTTCCTCATAAAGCTGCGTTACATTTCATCCTAATTAGCACTGCTGCTGTAGCCTTGGTAAAGACACGTTGGATTAAAAAGAAGCAGAGGCTGAGTGCCCACATCCTCTCCTACAGGAATTAAATCAGTTTCAGTCTTACAGTAGTCACAGACCTGATTTAATTTGGCCTCTCTCTCTAGATGATTGCAAAAGCACAGTTATAATAGAAGCTCCTGCCTTTGTTACTTACGTTTAACTTCAGAGTTGTGTCTGTTTTGAGTGCTATCAGGGTAGCAACTTCTTATTAGTTCCCAAATAAAGTAAACATGCTGTTTTGGTAGCAAAGAAATTAAAGGTCCATAAATAAATACTGGTTACCAGCAACAAATTAAGATGAGAAACATTTAATTTTTTGTGGAAATAGGAATGAATGTTGCCTCTGTGAAATGGATTTTTTTTTAACTGAAATCAGATATATAATTAAGTTGTTATTAATTATGCACAGGAAAGGTTAGAAACCTTAACATCTTTTGTCCATAAGCCAGATATTGTAGTATGTTGATATCCATGCTGTGAATTCCCCATTACTGCTCTGCCAGTAATTTCAGCCTGGCATCTAGACTAAATTGCCTCCCTAGGAGCCAAGAGGAAGCACGGTTGATATGTGATCTCGGGCATGGGTCTTTCTTGAATGGATAAAAGCACCATCACATTTTACAAAATTATATCTGCTGGTTATATGCTGTGATCGTCTCTGAATGAGGGAGAGGGCAGAGCTCATCTGAGTTATGGCACAGACCCATATTCCAAAGGAACTTGATGGGATTTTGTACAGTCTTGTATATTCCAGATATGCTTCAGCTGCATGACAGAACCTGAAAGCAAGGTAATGATTGTGCCTGCGCAATAATTTTTGAAGTGTTCAGAAACACAACACACAAATTGGCAGCCAGAGCTTGCTGAGCGGCCTCAGAGCACGTTATTCTGTGAATGGACATGAACAAGTTTGACAAGTGGCTGCCACGCAGTGCTGAAAATGCAGTTCTCATCTTCTCTCTCTGAGCAGAGATGAGAAGGAGGCTTGTTCCCCTGGAGCCCTCAGGTGCTTGGATCCAGCACCCAGGACACAGCTGCGCTGCCAGATGTTGGCAGCCTGCGCTGAGCCTGTCCCATAGTGCAGCAGCCAGTCTTGTGCAGACCCTTCAAGGTCCCTGTCATGGCTTTAAGTAGGCTCATTTAATGGTTGGGCTCAGCGATCTTAGATGTCCTTTACAACCTTTAAGGAGAGGATCTGTGGTCTTGCTTAGGCGCCGTGTCAGTCGGATGCCCTTTGCTGTGCAGGAGCGATGACTCTGCAGTGGCCTGGGGGGAGCTGGTGCTCTTTGCTGCCGGAGGGATGCAGAGCCACTCCAGCCCAAGGTCCCCCAGGTGGGTGGCCTTGTCACACATGTGGGGATCTGAAGTTAGTAGCGGAGCTGTGTCCCACAGGCACCGTGCGGGGTGTTGCCCAAGGAGCCGTGGGATTGATGGAGTTCTGGAGGTGCTGCAGGACTGTTTCCCCTTACCTGGTTGTGGGGCCAGTAATAGAAGGAACCATGAATAATCTATGACTCATTTTGTGAGGTAAATGAGTATCTAAGTCCCATGATGTTACTCAAATTCTGCAAACAATAGAAAACAAAAAACTTGTTAGGAGCAATTATCTCTTAAAACGTGGAAACTGCAACAGTCGTGAATTTTAAGACCTTCTTCTAAACTGGACAAAACTGTCCTTTATGCTTCTCTCTGATTGCTGAAGTATCTGTTGCCACTTCAGCCTGAGCTCTGTAACCATGTGGTGGTTGTTTTTTCTTTTTTCTACCCTATTCTTCATTTCTTTAAAGAGCTGATTCTTGTGATTTATTGGGTACAAACTACAAAGCTAAGTACTTTTCAGGATGTAAATTGTAGTGGCTATGAGGAGAAATGAGACTATAATTCTCCTCCACTTTATTTTAGTTAAGTATTTTCAGAGGGGAGGGGAGGATGTATTCTTTCCATTAGACCTCTCCTTTCTTAATCACCATTCCCTAATTAATTCCCTGGTTAAATATAAAGCAAGCATTAGCTTTGAATAATGTTTTCCTGTGTGATTAAGGAAAGAAGAATTTCTTTCTTTTGTATGATGACTCATTGCTGGGGGATCTGGAGGGAGCCTCAGGGTGGATATTTGAGACTTTGGTCCCAGGTGCTCTCATACCTTTGAGCTGTGTCTGCTGTCAGTTCAGAGGTGGGAGGTAAAGGCAATATCACATATCAGCTGAACACGAAGAAAATTGCCTCTCTCGTGAAACGACAGCTCTGTTTTTTCCTGGTGGAAAACTGACTCTGGCTCACAGAAATGCAAACCTCAAGACAACACATACAGCTAGCAGAAATGTAAATTATTGTTCATGCTGGCACAGTGTCTGTAATATTTCTTGTTGCATGATGTATATTCTTTGATGTCCAAGCTGCCCCAAAAATGTACTCTTTCTTTTCACCAGCATCTTCCAGTTCCTCCCCCTGCACCAGTTTGCAAACCTTTGGCTTGTAGCAGTACAGCTGCGTTGGGTCACACCATAAACCAGATGTTTGAAAGAACTGAGGTTAGGAACTGAATCAGAAAAGGAGATTATAGTGATTGAGGGAATGGCAAAGAGGCATAACATAGTCTAAGCTGGCCAAGCTTATTTTATTGATGAAGAAACATTGTCTAACTCTACCCAGATGATATGACTTTTTTTGGCTACTCTAGTAGCTTATAGAACTTACAGTGTTCATTTTTAGTTCATAGCATTAAATTTTAGCTCAAAAGGCAGTATTAAGAATGATTCTGTGTTTAAATGTTGCTTGTAGCTCAAGATGTGAAAAAGAATGCAGCTTTATTAACGTGGCAGCAAGAAAAACATATGGAATATGTTTCATATAATGACATGAGAATGCCGGTGATTTGACTGCTGTATCAGTGAATGCTAAAACATATAATCTCTGGATGTTGAAAAACAGGCATTTAAAAACACTCTTGGTTTTCATAAAAAGCATGGTAAACAGAAATCCCACTGATCTTTTTTTCCATTCATTTGTTTTACAGGCCTTTCCCTGTATTTCAACTGGAATTTATGGTAAGACACACCTTCGATGTCCCTTATCCTTACTCATTTTCCCTTATTATTGGTATTTCAAACAGTGATATTTCATATCGGATGTCTCATTAGTCATTCTGTCTCACCATGTATTTGTACTGTGTTAAATAGCAGAGACCCAAAGCTTTTGGCTGTGGCTGGATGCTGGTGTGCTGGGGAGTGGGATAGTGTTGTACAGCCCTTAGAGCCTGTGAGCCAAGACATGCAACTGTGATTACATTTCTGCAGTAGCTCTTAAACATGCTGCTGTTGTTTCAACAGGGAAAAATAGGGGTCTGGCAAAATTTTCCATCCAGAAGGAAAGGAAAAAAGATGCCATGATGTCCAAAGCTGGCAAAAAAACAAACAAGGGAAGCCAACTTGCTAGAGTAACAGGAAATTATCTTAGTTCCCTTGAGTTCTGCTGCTACCATTTTAGTTTATTAATTTACATGCAAATTTACATGGCCTGAAGGAACTGGGAGGAAATGGTTATTGTAAGTCTCTTGCTTTGTTGTAATCGTAAGTTAATCCATCACTAACAGACAACTGGCTTTGGGTTGATGCCATGATGTCCAAAGCTGGCAAAAAAACAAACAAGGGAAGCCAACTTGCTAGAGTAACAGGAAATTATCTTAGTTCCCTTGAGTTCTGCTGCTACCATTTTAGTTTATTAATTTACATGCAAATTTACATGGCCTGAAGGAACTGGGAGGAAATGGTTATTGTAAGTCTCTTGCTTTGTTGTAATCGTAAGTTAATCCATCAC